>JAGTTH010003873.1:0-276466 GCA_022606485.1 Agraylea sexmaculata | reverse complement strand
GGTGATAGGATATTGTAAGAATAATTGAAAAAAATGTTAATACTATTAATATTATTATATTAATAGTATTAATTATTTTTTAATTTATAATTAACATTTTTTTCAATTATTCTTACAATATCCTATCACCCCCCAAAATATTCTCAGTTATTTCAAGTCCACCCTGTATACATTCTATTTATACATTTTTATATAAGACTATAGTTTTTTATGTACTTTTAATCTTTTTTATTATTATTATTTTTGTCTGTAAAAAAACTCTTATGAGCGTTTATATGCAAATAAATAATATTTACTAAAATTACTATTATTATATTAGTATTACTACAATTTGAATATGTAGTCCTCAATTTGGCTTGTGGGTAAACTCTTATATTTTCTCATGCAGCTAAGTTACTTTATGATTAATGAATGATGTACAGTGAAACCTTGATATAAGTACATATTATACCACCTTCATCCAGATTTTCTTATACTATTTTCCATAAGACTGTTTCTTTTCTTCGTATGAAGGCATTTTTTAAATGGTTCGACTCTCTTTATAAATATTTAATTTCCACGCAGGACGTATTAAAAGCACATTGGAATTCAATTTTTTACTACTAAAAAGAAAACACAGATAAACTAATACGAGTACTTAATACATTTTTACGTAAAAGTATCAAATATTGGAACATTTCAGGATTAAGCACTCTTATTCATTTATGACATAAATACTGGTTAGGTATAATCAGCAACAGACAAATCAAATAACAAATTTAGTAAATACAGTAAGTTTTCAAAATTTAAGTATTTGTATACTGTCAGATATTTTTTTCTATAATTAATTATTTATTTTGTTGATGATATTGAGGCAAATTATACGCTCGACATTCGTTAGATAAAAATAATGGCTCATCTGACAAGCAACCGCTATGAAAACGAGAACTCTTAAGCTGACAGAATATCTACAAAATGTAAAGGTTTACCTTTGGGACCTTCCAGCAGGAAACATTTTAACTGCACTGCTACTCTTGCATTTTTAAATTCATCTACAAGAGTTAAAATGCATTAAGGAAAATATGACACTCAAATAAACACTGAGAATAATGTACATGGATATATATTTACTGTTTTTTTTTCATAACCCAGCGTTGCGTAACTAAAGTGAAAGGATTTTTGAAAATAGTGGTTAAAATGGAGAACTATCGCCGATATTTCCAAGCGAGAATTCGATCCTTTCAATATCGCGTATCAAATATCCGATCGAAATGGAGTTGATGGAAACACCATTCATACAAATACAACTCATACTAGATTATTTCGATGCCATAATCCATTTTAATTTCGAAAAAGGCGATTGGAAATATTCACCGATACTCACTTTTTTCACACGTATTCAACAACTCCATAATAAAGCTCTCGTCAAATTCGATTCGCAAAAAAACACCCAACTGAAACGGAAACAGAGACCGTCAATTCTATACAATTGACATATTTCATCCATAAATAGTCCGTCATTGTTTTCGATTTATGAAAATCGCATCGAAAAATCCACAACAATACAAATGCATTCCAAAAATTAAACGTTACATGTCCCCAATTATTTCTATTGTCCGTAAAACTTTATCATTATGGATTTTTAAAGTCGGCCAGCTCTATTCGTATACGCACCAATCAGCTCTAGTACGACTCACTAACACACTCTCATTACACTATTATATTGAATACGGCCTGGCCGTTAAATCCTGAAAATATCGGTATCAACAACATAATCCGTATAATAATTAAGGTGTTTTATTGAGAATTAGGCTTTTGAAGTGAATTTTTGACGACTCATCCACTTCGTCAACTTAAAGGTTAGAGTGTTTTATTATGTGTAATCTAAAAGACGTAGGTTCAAATCCTAGAAAACATAGTTGGTGGATCTAAATAATTCAATTTCTCCAAAATAATTCAATTTGATATACTTTAATGTACCAATAATAGCTCATTTCAAGTTTAGTTTACTCAGATTTCCTTGCTTATACAGTGAATTCTGTGGCAATTATTTCATTCAGACACCAACTTTATAGTTATGCTCTAATACAAAATTTATAAATAATAAATTTTTATAATTTTATTGATCCCATTATTGCTGACAAAGTTACTTTATAGACATGTTCAACAGAATTCTCAACTTTTAATTATTTAAAGTCTTAGAAACATTGCTACATGATTATAAAATACATCTTTTGGATATTCGCAAGGTTCTTTAATACTAATTAACAAATTTTGTTTTCATCAGGTAAATATTGCCATCATAAATATAAAAAATATACATATTACAGCATGTGCATGTAAAATTACCCTTCAATAAATAATTAATTGATTGAAGTTGATATAATCAGTATCAAAGTGGTTCACCAGTATTCCTTTATACAAAAACAAATTGGGATAATAAATTCAACGTTGGAGTGTTTTTCGTCATCTAAAATATCTGACTCTAAGTGCCTTTCTCGATCTGGTTGAAATAGTAAAATCGTAGCTCTCACCAACTATCTCAAATAAGCGGCTTTAACTTTGTAAAGGCCGTTAATTCCCAACGTTTGATTTTGCAAACAACAATGGCATTGTTTTGTATAAAATTTAGCCGGTGTTTTGTGAATTCCAAGAGCCGCCAGTTTCTCTTGTCACAAAGCAATAAGTGTCGGAGACTCTCGGCTAACTTTCTCAATATTTGTCAACTCCGTGTGGAAATATTTCTTCGTCTGAAACACTGAAATATTTCGAGTTCATTATATATTAACGATACCTCTGAAAACTTTGAAATTTTCACCTAAGTGCCGATAGTTTCTTTTCCACGGTTGATATCAATCACACAATAAAGTGTTTCACAATTTTAATGATTGGAAAATTCACCGTTAAAGCCTTTTTCACATAATTGGATTATACAATAATAATGAACTGAACTAATTATTCCCAGTAATTGCCGCCTCTAATTAAAATTACCCCAATATTCATTTATATATATATATATATATATTTACAATTTTAAAATATAAAAATTTCAGGAATGTGGTGTTTATATTATTAAGTAAGAGAAAATGATGTATATATTCCCTTCTTGATAAGAATGCCAGATAACTATATGTATACATATCAAGATGACGGGCCAAGCAGACGAGACAATTAATGTTACCTCTGTCAAACTCTTCTGCTTGGTCTATCATATTGATACTTATTAGCCCTTAATATTAATGGCGTCGCCTTAGTCCGTTTTAGATCCTTTAACCGATAAAGTAAAATAATAAAACCTTCACACGAAACAAAAATACTGTTATTATTGCAACTTTATTAATATATATCAATCCGTCCCGTTTCCGCATAGAGTGCAATAATCAGATAATGTGGGAGAATAAACATAGTCCAATTCAAACTAAACTGAAAGTATGAAGGTTCAATATTAAAAAGGCTTTCATTCGGAATAACTAACTGCATGGTTAGTGGATGACTTTGGAATGGCTAAATCTGAGGCGTTTTCCTGAAACTTGACTAGCAAAGAGATCGACTACGTTTACTAGTGTAGAATAAGTCAAAGTGTGTTTTACTATCACTGTTAGTTGTAGTAGTCTCAGTTTGTGGTCAAAGCTCAAACCCCTCAAGCTTTTCCTACCAACTACGTTTGCATTCCCTCATAATGTACTCGCACTCACCGTTTAACTACAAAACCAACTTACACTTCATAATCTCTTAGGACCCATTTCTCATTTTAACTCTACCATTAAAAAATACATAAAACAAATTACTTAAAAATTGCCAGATACATTCACATTATTAACATAACGTCTAACCAAAACAGCGCAAAGGGCTGACTAGAGAAATACAGGATAGACAACTACTATTATTAACATAAAATCTCACCAAGGCGCTGAATATTTAATTAAAGATATTTATTATCTTATTAAAATTGACAAGAATACACAATCAAACATTGTTTTTTTTATATCTTTCCTATATTCTTTGTAATTGTATCTATCATGTTTTAAGTAACAATATATGCTAAAACAATATTTGTAGGCTTAAATAATCCAAATTTTATTGTAAGCTTAATATTATATAAAATATTAATATCAATCGTTGTTTTATAAATATAAGTTTTTAAACACTTAATTACCATACATTCTTTATTGTATATTTTTTATTTATATTTTTTCATAATTTTTTTAAAATATTTTTTTGTTATTTTTCATACAGACATTTTTTGTAAAAGCCCTTTTGGGGGTTGAAAAAATAAATATTCACTAAATATTATAATATTACAATTTCTTTATTATGTATAAGTTTTTACAATGATTGATAGAACAATACATCTTTGGAAATAGACTTAGGTGTACAGAGTATATAAATCTTTTTACCTATAACTAACATGAGAATGTTTTATTTAAATTTGACATGAATAATAGTATTAAGTATGGGGAAAAAAATAAAAACCTATTTTTCAAAACGTATAATCAATTAACTTGTAATCTGAAGCTTGTTCTTTGGTAAAAAAACACAGTGTCTCTTTTATAATATTAATGTTATAATAATATAATTATTTAAATGATATCCATAATGCGATATTTGAATCAGAACAAAGTATTAGAACACACGAGGTGTTCCTATTCATCGAAACTTCGTTATGACAAACATTAAGGCAATAATCCTGGCATGAGAGTGTCGGTGTCAAAGTTTTCTTATTAGCAAAAGCCCTTCACTGAGGCTTACACTAGATTGTCTCTATATCAATATGCAAGTTTATCCTCTTTGATAATATTCAATAAAGCAACACTATTCCACAACAAACATCTGACTCGACTGTCTCAACTTTGCAAATTATAAAGTGCCTGTCGCGATCTACAATCTTAAGACTCAAATATATGTACATAATACTATATTTATTAAAAAATATATATTAATAGGGATTAAACCTTTAGGCGTTAGCGCAAAATGGTTAGGCCTCAAAGTGCTACTGGATTAGGTATAGAGAAACATGCAAAGTACATAGAGAAGTAGCTTTAAGTCCTCCACCAAGGCTTCAGTAGCTTGAAGCTTGTGAAACCAGCATACAGTGGCTGGACATCCTACTCAAAATCCCTAAGGTTTTGCATCCTGTTACTATTCTTCAAATTCTACCTCTCTAATAAATAAATAAAACAGATACTCTCGGTTTGTGATTATTAGTATGTACATATTTTAATTATTGCAATACTGTCCTATGGCCGATAGTGGATTATCCAGGATGGTCTTAAATTAACAGAGATTTTAAGGGGTGCTATGGTATCGCAAATATATGCGAAAAAAATATTAAATATTTTTTTATAATTAAAAATTTATGAATAATTATTAAAATATTAATTACACAATACACACGTGAAATTTATTACTGGATACTTCATAGAAACATTTGATTCCATGGTGGCCCAAACTCCAAAATTACAATTTCCACAAGCACAATTAATGTTTTTAATTCTAAATTAATAATATATTATATATATATATATATATATATATATATATATATATATATATATATATATATATATATATATATATATATATATATATATATATATATATATATATATATCCTACTACCCCCTAAAATATTCTCAGTTACTTCAAGTCCACCCATATTATTAGTATTATTGACATTTAATTTTAAAATAATTTAATTAAATACATCCCGAGGGGCTTTGAGAAGGTTTTTTTTCGACACAACAACGTTTTGATTAATTGTCTGTCGGTTATCTTAACTACTAATAGTTAATAATCGCCTCAATATTTACCTTACAATCCAGGAAATCAGAGTAAATCTGGATCAAAATGATCAGTCTAGATTTTATTTATATTAGTCCCGATCTTCCAGTTGTAATAACCGATCAAATCGTTTTTTTTTTATTTTTAATAATAAAGTAGGTATGGTTAAAATAGTGTGATAAATTGAATAAGTAACAATCTGGATAGAATATTGATATTATATTTTACTTTAAATCAAATAAACAATTTAAAAAAGGCGTCCACCGGCTACGAACTCTATATGACTATACCTACGTGTAGGTAATTATACAATAATTGAATATTTTTATATATAAAGCTTATATTTTTCATAATTCGGTTTAACAATGCTTCCAGGGGGAT
This sequence comes from Agraylea sexmaculata, assembly GCA_022606485.1. Lineage (NCBI taxonomy): Eukaryota > Metazoa > Arthropoda > Insecta > Trichoptera > Hydroptilidae > Agraylea > Agraylea sexmaculata. The sequence goes on along the minus strand of JAGTTH010003873.1, from coordinate 270,325 downwards.
TTTAAACCTTTAAGTAAGGTAAGGATGAGGACGCTCCATCTGAAAGTATGCATTGTTTGCATTGTGTGTAGGATAGGAGAAGGAAAGTACATACTTTTGAGTGTGTTCGTGTATGATATTGAATAGCATAAAATATGGTCGAACTAACAGGATAGAATTACTATAAGAGATGCATTTGTATGTATATAATATATTTGAAGAGATATGTCAAAGAAGTGTGTCCGGTCGACCATTATCGTGGTGAAAGGGTTTCGCTGCAAAGGAATACGACATCCAATCCTCAGCAGCTGCTTTGCTTCTCTACATCACATGCAAAAATACCCTAAAATATCCAATTTTTACTTAATATTTACACTACAGCTTTCTTTTATAATATTTTTCATACCAATGAAGAGCAATATCCATTATACACATGTGTGATATAAATCAATGCAAGCTTTCCCACTAATTTCTACGCACCTTTCCTGCGTTTATTAATGCCTAAATTATTTAATTTATTTTGCATATAATATTCTTATTACATGCTGCAGTACCACTAGAGCATTACGGGGGATCCCAAGTCGCCGTGATGATAGTGATAGTGCACTCGTCAGTTGGAATATAATCATGACTAATTATATATTGAAATTCTGATACTTAAAGTTGGACCCAATTATGATTATATGTTGCGAATATACAGGGTTAAAATGAGATTTTCGTAGTGATGTACTTTTTTCACCAAATAAAATATCACTAACCCATTAAAATAGAGTGGTTGGTAAACATTTTTTATTCAAAATAAATGTGGCACAAAAGTTGATTGTAGGGTATAATTATGAATTCAAATATAATTATATTTTGAAAATAATATCAATATTTGTGAATACAGTGTAGTCTCGATAATCCGATAATTTTGCAATATATTTTTTTTGTTTTTATTATTGGTTAACGTTCCTGGATCGACATCCTTCCAATTTTTGTATACACATACTCACAGCCTATCCATTGGTCGAATTGATAAATACAACATGTTTTTAAATGACACTAAAATCTTTTTATCGTAATTATGTAATGCCAGTACGATCATTAAAAAAAGATTTGTTTCTAATAAAAAAATAATTTAATAATAATAAAATAATTTATTATCACACAGTTTGTGAATCTTAGGTCAAGATCAAATGAATAAACAATAAACAAGTATGTTGTCATAACTCCTAAGGTCACTGACCGTATTTGCATCAACAAGAACAAATGTTGTAAACATGTTTTCATAAAGTCTCAGGTTGCTGAACGTGTGTGCCGTTTGAGGTTTGTTTTTGTTTACGTACTATTGTTGTTTCATGAATCCTATGACAAATTCAAATCAAGCGGTCAATCACCCCTAATAAGTAAATACGCAAGATTCTCAAACTTTTTAAAATAATAATTAAAAATTGAAAAGATTAACTTAGCAGACTTGGACCATTAATTGTGGTGTAGATGGATTACATGTTATGTGCTTATTCTTCAATTTAATTATTTTAGTATGAATAAAAAACATGTTGTTTACATGTAATGGCGTTAGTTTACAATAATAGTTTTCATCAAAATGGTCCAGATTGTTACAGCTTATTCAAAAAAGTTTGTATGTTTCGAAATAAGTGTGTACAGGACAACGTCTATCGGGTCACTTAGTATGTATATATAAACTCATTGGTGTGAAGGAATGCTCATTTTTGTGATAATATTTTAGTTATTTATATTGTAGTAATAACGAAATCGATATAAAGTCTATTGTGGATAGGTGTGAGAGTGTTTATGTGTGAAAGCTGAGAGCTCAACGTTTCACTTTGGCATGGCGTCTTCTTGGAGAAATCGGCGAGGGAATGCGAGTAAGTAGGTACTTGTCCAAGGGGAGCTTTCCAGAAACCACCTCTCTAAGAGCCACCAGCTTTTTAAGCTTCAACCACCCAACCGTTTATTTACTACCCCCATGTATAATACTAATACACTACACTATAAATGCAATTACACACTGGATGCTCTGCCACTGTTTCAACCCTCAAGCCAACTGCAAAAACGCATTCTCTAATTTTTCCACACGACAAACTATGTATATCCTGCATATTTGAGGCACCACTGTACATATTTGCATACTTTAGCTTTGTCATTCAAACAACGATATTCCAACTATTCATTTACTCGCCTAGTAATGGGATTCGATCAAAATACAGGTCATAACTAAACATTAGATATCGCATTGCATATAAATAATTCGAGCAATTTCGCGTAGCCCATGTATTGTTGCACTCTTCCCTCCTATTCGATAAAGGCATAAGTGTGTCTTCCTCACTTAACACATTTATAGTGACCCCTGAGAGTGGTTGTGATAATACTTTGACGGCGGCCCTCGTGCATTTATAATGATTAAAACGCAATTATATTTTAAACATCTTAAAATTCAGCGGTAAAAACTTAGCCTAGATGTATTTGAGTGTATGTTTGAGTCCATATGACATGTAGTAACAATGCATTTACCCATTTTACTGTGAAATATAACTGAATATATGAAGAGAGATGTTTACAGTATAATGTTTGCCAGGTAACTGATGTTTTTGACCACTTGATCTACTTGAACTAAACACGCATTTTGCCACTCATACGATATCTTATGTTTATATCTGTGACAAAAATGAAAAGTAGTAGTAGTATTATGTAAAAATTTATATAAAAAATTAAGCTAAATAAAGTAAGGTGTGGGAAGCAATCATTTATATGTTACTATATAAGGTCGCTCCTAAAGAAGCCTTGTAGGTGGCAGAATTGGTGGAAAAGAGATCACATAGGTACGTAAATTCGTTTCCAAGTCGTTTTTTATACAGGATAGACTTAATAATCGCATCAGTATTTACCTTACAAACCAGGAAATCAGAATAAACCTGAATCGGGATTTTATTAATATTATTCCAGATCTCCCAGTCGTAATAACTGATCAACCATAGTATTTGTAGCCACACGCTTTAATAATTCCTTATAAAACTCATCCCCCCATTTTATTCTGGGTCTACCCTGCCTTCTCTTGCCCTCTGACTTTCTGGATTTTATTTCCGATAATTTTCCTCCCACTCATAATGATAATACCTAATAATATATATAAATCAGAAGCTATTTGTGAATTATCGTACAATGCTACAAATTTCTTATAAAATAATAGGTTTATTTTTAATGTACATATTCAATAGAAATTAAATATATTTATGAATGATCACACTTACAAGGTTAAATTTTGATAATGGGATTATTCAGTATGTATTATTTTTAATAGAAATCCATCTTGCTGCTAATTTGATAAGATACCGTCCAATTAGTATTAATTAACAATAATTGTCTCATTACTACGCTGAAAATTAAAAAAAAACAAACCTATTGAGAAGTTAATATACACAATTAGGGACGAGTTTTATAGGAGATATTTTTAGATGTGTTTAAGTATTAAATAATAATTATTAATATAATTTAAGTGATATAAGCGGCTTTGGAATAAAGCCACGCGGTTTGTGGTATCGACACGTTCGCCACGTAAATATATTTCAGTGGCAAATTGTGACAGCTTATTAGTTCGAAAGACCATTTTTCATGGTGTCGCGACGCCACCGTGAGAAAAATAAAACAAGCTCAAGTGAAAAAGTGGTTGTACGAAATAATTTAGTTGAAGGCGACACGGTGGCTTTTAGTATTCGATGTGGCCACTCGACAAGTACTTGCAAAGGGACCTAAACCACTCAACATCCACCATACATTACCTACATATCTCACTATATCGCACTTTTCATACGATTGCATGAAAAGAATTACAATTATTACCACAATCAATAAACTGACTTAAATATTAAACTCCTATCTTAAAGATTTACAACTCATTTTCCGACGAACGTGTGAAGGTAGGTAAAAACAATTTACTCTTTCGATGTGATTTCTTGCATATTTTTTACAATTCCTGAATTAAGTATAAATTATACAATGATTTATAATACAATACTTCTTAGGAATTAGTCTTGGGTGTACAGAGTACATATAAAAATCTTTTTACTTTAACTAACATTAGAATTTTATTTTTTATTTGACATGACACGTATCTAATATTAAGTTATAAAAATAAAAACCCATATAATATGTATTTCTTGCATCAAAATTTATTTATTTCACTACATTGCGCTTCTAAATGTGGTTGATTTATCTAATGAATTATTAATTTTTAATGCAAAAAACAGAATAAAACAAAACAAAAGAAAATGTATACCTACATGGCTTATTAATACAAGACTTTCGGCTTAAAATATTTTTTTTTTAATTATGATAATTTAATGATCTTTACACGTTGCACTTATATTGAAAATGAGTTAAAAGTTGCTATTTAATAATCCCATTAAGTAAAAGTCCTATTGTTGTTTTAAAGACGTGACATGTTGAATGTTTATTTTAGTAAAAAAATACATATTTTAAAGAGTAAGTTACCATCTAAATTTTTTTCATATCTTTCAGCTAAGATTTGTAGCCCGTTCTGACTTGTTTTTCTGATATCTAAAAATAACATTTTACAGGAGGTTTTGGAAATTTTCATATAAAATATTAAAAGCTGTCATGTCATACCTATCAACATCTATTAAATTAATAATTGCGATTACACATTACACATCATTAAATTGGTTGTAAATTATGATGAATTTTCATATACTTATAGTAGTTATGTAGGTAGATGTTATGAAATTCTGTAAAGCGGAGCAAACTTCGATTGTTTAAATCGAAGGATTAGCTTAGCATAGTCCACGAGAAGTGACTCTCAACGCCGGGGTTTGCTAATTAATAATTTCTCACAAAGCTTCTGTTTTGTCAAATAAGGTTGACGAGGAACAACTTCAAAGCCCCTATTTAATACTTAAGCATACACTACAATGTAACTACACAGTTTATAGAGAATCGCGACACATATTTGACATAATATAACTCCGTACCTATCCACTTACTTCACCAACTTTTATCAACAAACAAGTATCAGACCTCATTAAAAATAATGTCTAAATAAAACACTTGAAAATCAGGTTTTACTTTATGAGTTTTTGAGAATAGAATTATTAGATATTTGTCTACCTATTGTTTGTATGCAACATTTTATATTATTTTTGGTATACAACAAACGGATTCCTTTCTCAAATCAAAATAAGGTATTTAATAAACTTTTATTTAAAAAGTTTGCCGGGATTGAAAAATAATTCAATTTAAGTACCATTGATCATTACATACTTATTTTGCATATAAAAGTACTAAAAAACATATTTTTCAAATGTTTTCTATACTGAAAACAGCTTGGTTTATAAATATGCATGTTTAGTGCAATTTATTACATTAAAATAAAAAGATGTTATTAAAACTCACGAAATACGAAATCCTTATATTTTGACCGTCAAAAAAATGGAGCATAAGAAAACATTACTTGTTTGACGATAAAAAATAAAGTAAAAATTATAATTGAGTAAAAAAAATTTTGTTTATTATTAATAATGAAAGATATCACATTAATAACCCTAAATAGCGTAAAAAATAATCAAAGGGTCGCATTCAATTTAACAGTGTAATGAGAGTGCGAGCGTGCGACGCGTATGCGTGTACACTAATACTACCAAGCTCTAGTCTATTCGTACACACACGACTCACTAACACTCTTATATTGAGTACGGCCCAAAATATCTGGTTTATCTGTATACTATGTGTTATTTGACATTATTTTCGATGTGTGAGATGAAATATGAAAAGATGCACATATTGCGATGCACAAGCGAAAATGTTCATTGTATATTGTGAATTCGTTCCGTCCATTGCACGTATGACAAACGAATTGTGGTAAAAATAACCTTTTTCGAAATTGAATTTAACATCGCGTACGAATCAGCGATCTGTCATTCGAAATCCACGAAGCGAATCCTCGTCCAACATTGCACTTTGATAGATTTTCATAATTGCATTGTGCTGCAATCACCAGCATTAAGCCAACTGTTAGAAATATGTATAATTTGTGAAGATTTTTAACAAATTTCATATAAACGCCAATTAATTTATTTAATAAATCACTGAAATCAGACCTCGCATTAATTTGTTTCAAAATTTGTTTTTAGTTTACTCGTGAAATAGGTAGAAATTAAACTATGTATAATATGATGAGAGTTTTGACAGCTTTATTCGTGAAAATATTACAGATTACACACTTGAATGATGAGGACTAGATAATTTGTTTAGATTAAACACATGGTTATACACCTGATATTATATTAGTAGATAATTTATCTTACTCTAATTATTATTTTAAATTATTCATGAAAAAACAATATTGAAGTAATTAGTTCGTTGAAATAAAATTATTATAACTTGTCCTGATCTATTACAGAACACTTAATTTTATTCTTTCTATATGTTTACTCAAAACATACAATATGTAATTAAAATACTTGTGCATCTTAAAGAAAGTCGCCTATCAATTCCTCATTATTAATTATATGAACCATCAGGAACTAGATGGTTAACTCAACATTCAATCGTTTTGATTAAAACAGCTTTAAAGTTTTTATTTTAGGCGAACTCAGCAAAGCATATTGTATACTATAAAAAATTACACTGATGAGTTTCTCTTAGATAAGATCTTTAATATGTTCTGATATTGTTGCGATCATCGCAGCATCTGGCAAAGATAGAGTAAAATTGGTTTGAAATTCAGGACGGCGAGATACTTGGGCCCATACCCGTTCCGGTGTAAGAGACAATGGTGTTGTCAATAGAGAATTCCAGTCGAACTCCCAAGCTCCACTTAAAAACTATTAAGAAGTTTCATCAAAATAATAGCAATATGTATAAAAAAAACAAACACAATTAATATTAAAGAGCAATACCAAATCAAAGTGATGCCTTCCAATACAGAACATTGTATACAAAAGAGATACTGAATCAATCAAAACATGCTTATTTCCTTCCAAAGGCAGATGATTACCGGCATTTAAGAATTTCAACAACCAATCAGGATATTTAGACAAATAATTATGAAGAATCTAAAATATTATAAATCTCACATAATATTTTTTATACAAATATAAAACATAAAAATTACCTGTAAACTGCTTTTCCCTGATAGTGTCATTAAAAGCTGACTAACCATGATTTCAGCACCCTCAGAATATTCCACACATTCAATCACAGGATTACTCTTAATTTTTTTATATTTTTTAATTCATATAAAATACATATGTATCAAAATATTTATTTACTAAAACATTTGGAACTTACTGGATAAGAATTCGCCATAAGTTCTGTAATACCGTCTAATGCAAAATCTTCCTCATTTTCCACAGTTTGATTTGTTTGTTTCAAAAATTGTTGAATTTGTTCTGTATGTTTACTCTCTTCATCGATTGAGCATAACGCTTCAGCTAAAGCCATAGCAATAGAAGATACTGTGGTTAGACTACCATCAAAACTTACCGAAAAAGAAACATCTGAAAATATTATTTATGTTAAAAGAACATAATATCTTATTATAGAATATGTATATTTTACACATAAAACATACTCGGTTTGTCTTCAGATGTGTCTTTATCCTTTTTACGGGATGACTTTTTACCTTTCTTGGTAACTTTCTTTTCAGGAACACTGTGACAATTAACATCATTTTGGATAGCTATTAAAACAAATTATTAACTTCGCTTCAAATAATAAAAATGAATCAGATAATATTTTAATACCTGTGTCTCTTACTGCTTGACTTTCAGATATATTTATTAATTCTTCATAAAGACCCATTATTAATAATTGCAATAAAACAGAACCCCCTACAGGTGTAGATGTTGCTGGCAAAACTTCAGTTAATAAATCCGAAACAACAAGTAGAGATCGAGGAAGACAATCCCACATTTGAGAAAAGCAAGTTAAGCAAAGAGACATTGCCTGTAAAATTGACAGATTTTGTTTTATTATTTTTATTACCAATAAGATATAGATATAGGTAAATATAAATATTTATTACTTGGTACATCGAAGCTCCTGTTTGCATGGCATTTATTAATGTTTCAGCTATAGGTGGTAAAATTGGATTGACAAATGCTAGTATCGCTGCCAACCACGAAGGGTGTTTCAAAACCCAAACCTGATATTATATCATAAAAAATAAATACATCATTATTATTTTAATTGTGGCTCACTTTATAAAAAATTCACCTGTCTCCGATCTAAACTGGCTGACCAAGACGTCCCAGTGGATTCTAAGCCTTGGATTAGTGTTCGTCGAATATCAGCTTCACTACACACAGATACAATCACATGAGTTAATGCATAAATCACATCAACATATGTTTTTTCTGAAGGCTCCAATGTATTTGAATTTGTCGTAACTAAAATTAATTTTAATTTACGATAATAATTCGCTTTCCATATTATCAGTACCAACAAACCTTTATCGAATGTTACTTTTTTGTCTGATAAACAAGAACCATCTTTAACGCAGAGAAATCCACCACATGTAGATTTATCATTATTTTTATTACGTATGTTACCTTCTGAAGCAGATAAATTCAGTAAGCAATGCTTTAATAAGCCTTGGGCTACTTTGCAGTCTCTCATAAGTAACACCTTTTATAAAAGATTTGTTTAATTCATAAAAAAACTTACATGTAAACTATATTGATAATTATTGTAACCTTTAATAGTAGGGACCATAAGGGCTGTGGTTGAGCTAGGAGAACCAAAAGTTCCAAAGATATTGCTGTACTAGATGATAAATCAGTACAGGAAAGAGCAGTTTGATCAGGTGAATTTGGTGGAAACAGATGTGGCATGGATAAAATATACCACAGTGACGGATATCCTGGTCGGCTTTCAAATAAAGACACTCCGTTATTTTGTTTGAAAACCTTAAATACGATATGAAAAAATGTAATATAGTACTATATGTTCATAATATATTTTTTTCCTGAAAATCACCTACCTTGTACAGACTGTGTAAAGGAGCTCCTCTTAATAGCAAACAAATTAACAACTCATGACATTTAGCATGTATGTCTCTGGTAATCTTTCCTAAACTAGAAAGATTTACTCCTATCAACTCTTCTCCTTTTGCACAAATCGCAGGCAACAATTGTGCAACACATAGTAAGATATTGAGAATATCATTAACCATTATATTATTTTTAGTGTTGTCTGGCAACTCCTAAAACAGCATCATTCTGTACACTGAAGACTCGAAGTAATAAATACCTCGTGTGGTTTACCTGTGTATAACGAACAGTCAAAATTGTTAATGTTTCATTTAGCATGCCAGCAAAAACTCTTTGAGCCATTTTAGGAGGTACTGTATTCCACAAATCTTGTTTTGTACCTAATTTATAGAAAAATAATGAATATACATATTTCGTTTGTAATACTGCAATAAATATACCTTGCATATATAACCACCACATTCTGATGGATGAAGATCCACCTTCTCCATGATTACCTTGTAATATATACAATGATAACAAGCGATTGTGCAAGTCAAGTAATCTTTCAGCTAAAGCTTCAGCCATTTCTGCATATGCTTTTTGAGTAGACTTAAAAAATAATAAGTTTACAACAAGTCTTATAGAGTTTATATACACATATTAAAATATACTTGTAAACAAACAGTGCGATCGTCACTTCCCATATGTTGTGATGCTTGAATGTAACAGTAGAGACTATTCTTTATAAGTGCGGATGCCCCCAAAGTTGCGGTTAACACAGGCAAATCTGCATGATCTAAAGCCTCTTGACTTAGTACATGCAAATGTTCTGTGTATAATTAATGAGATTAGAATAAAAGAATAATTCAATATATCCAGAAATTGATATTGTACCCAACAACTGTTCAGATGACTTAACGATAAGATTAACAAATTTCTCTGGGTCGGAAGCCTTCACAACGCCTCCACACCCACCTGCAAGTTCTTCCTCTTCTAAATTCCCTCTCAAAAGACCTGATGTCATCCTAAAATAAATATATTTGTAGTTGAATAAAAGAGTGACACCTGATTATAAATAAGTTTACATTGATAAATATAAAAATTCATGTATATATACTTTAGAAATCAACAATTTTATTAAATTTAGGTATTAATAATTGTCACCTAAACGCTGCAATAAATTCTTCTTCCCACCACATCACCAATTTGACAGAAGCAAAAGAAGCATTGCGAGGAAAATCCAAGCGTCCTCCAACAACACCACAGCAAATGCTTTCTTGTAAAACTGTTTGATTTGTCTAAAATTATAAAATTACCATTGAATGTTGATGAAACGCTGATAATAAATAATAAAAATATACCTGGTAGTACTGAAGGTCCCTCTGTAATAGAATAGGAACCCTATCCATTAAATTTCCTTCTTCCATTACCTCCATCTTGGTAATTTTAATTGGTGATAAAAAATAAAACAAAAATTTTCAACAACAAAAACCAATATTTAATGTGGCGACCAAATACATAATCAGACTAAGCTATATGAGCACTTTGAAAAATCAGCAGTATTATTAACTATCTTATTAATTTCGTTTTGCAGTAGTTGATGAAGTGAAACACCGTCATGCTTATAAATCCAATACCCTTCTCCTTTCATTACAAAATCGTAACGTTTTGGACCCGAAGTCGGAGAGCTCAACCAAATTTGACGATTTGGAGTTTGGCGGTTGATGACATATGTACCATACGGTTGACCAAATGAAACAGTCAATACACCATCCTGCAAGAAAAAAATATATAATATAATAGATTGGAAAATCAATCAAGATGATTTGAAAATATCTTACACCAAATACAACATCAGCCCCCTTGAGATTTGGATTTTTTTCAACTAAGTCATCAAAATATTCACATAAAGATTCTAGGGTCTCTTCACAAACTTCTTCAAACTTAACAGCATCAACTAGGCCTTCGTTCGTGCTATAATGTTTATAATCTATTGTTTGAGTCAACTTTTGTGGTCTTAATTCATTGGAGAGCGAAATATTTGGTAATCCTGTCAGATTTTGAAATTTATTTTGTACATTACTACAATGTCTGAGGATGTATCTTGGCTGTGAATAAACTGCTCTATGACTGAGAGCCAAAGCTCTATTTATCGACCAAATAAGTTTCATTTTATCGACTATACAAACTCATCGCCAATAACAACTGAAACCAAAATAACCTATATTGACAGCTGTCAAACTGATCTTGAGTGCTGCCATATATTACATATTTATTATCAAATCTCTAGATATACATAAAAGTAACGAACAAGATTGTGGTGATAATATAACTAACGGTTATTAAATAATACGGTGAGGAAATAATGGTAATTTTTCAGGAAGTTCACTAATCGTTAGGCATAATACGCGTTATTGTTGGTTTGGCTTTACTTTTATTTATTGATAAATAAACTAGATAGGTACTGCAAATGAAACCAACTACTGCAATACAGCTTATGCTTTCTTTATAATTTAAATTGCCATAAATATGTCTCACTTACACAAAATTTCACTGATTTATCTAAAGATAAAACTTTTTTGGTAACGCATTCTTGAGATATCTAGATCTATGCCTTTAAATTAATTACTTACTAATTTAAAATCAATTACATTTATCAAGACAAAGTAGAAAACATTTTATTCTCATATTTAATTCTGCAAAATAACAAAACAGGTTAATGTCCTCCACGCAACATATTTATTCAAGAGATGGATCGAGGTGGCCAATTATCAATTTACCACGTACCTATTTGCACTTTAATATTTTTCCTATTTAGAGCATAGATTAATAAAAATTTGTATAAAAATTAAGGGCTCTTTTCTAACAATCTTAATTAATAAAGAAAAATGTTTTTACATGCTCCCTTAAGTAAATGTAACGCGAACGAGACATTAGTACTTTCTTAAGAAAGGTGATTTTTTATTTTGCTTTAATTTGCGATAGTCAAGGCTTTATATAGATTACATTTTAAATGCAAATTTGGTAGGGCAATGTATTTTTTTTTAATTGAAAAATAAATACATTGCTTTTTTAGACGCGTGGAGATTATAAAAAAGTATATACACACGTAGGTATTTTTACAAACACAAATATGTTTAAACAACATGAATATATTGAATAGAAGCGCAATTTAGGATAATAAATTTTCGAAACATAGAGCAAGCCATTCGAGGACAACAATTATCCTATCGATATAAATTAAGGATAATTACAAATCCCATGCTCCAAAACGGCGTAGCTACTGCTACGTGGGTGTAATTGTCTTTTTTATTGAACATAATGAGACATTGTGGGAAGAAACACACAGACAGAACAATATTGATTGGAAAATAAGATGTTCTGTGTACAATCGTCGTAAAATTAGTCTTATATGGATCGTATTGGCCACTCTTTATTACATGTGTCCTTATATGGTATAAAAATATTTGAATTAAAGAAGATTAACGTCGTTTTTATTAATGATTGAGCCAGCGGATAAAACAAAAGATCTAAAGTGTATACCAAAAATTGTGATGATGGATTCAGCCCGTATAATGACTTTAACAAACAAGAAGAGGTGATCATCGGAGCGTATCGATGGTTAAGTGGTCCATTGAAACCGATGAAGCAAGAACAGTGTCTCCGGTTCGAGTCTGTGGTCACTCCCTTTTGTAATTAGCCACAAACCAAGCCTATTTTCAACTGGTTCTCTGTATTCTTCATCTAAAATACAATAACAATAGGAAACATAAAATGAACCAAATGTTTTATGTACCTAAGAAGAGATCCTTAGAATTATAGTTCCCTACAAATTATTAACAATTGAAATGACACATTGACAAATTAATATTTAATCATTTCACAGTTCGGCTCACCAATCGTGGTGACAACCATATTTCTTTCAGTTGATAATAATAAGCAGCCGTCAGCCCATATGGATCCGAAATAAAAATGATTGTAGCTTAAAAGATACCCAAACTATATAATCATTTAATTAGCTTTTAATTTTAAATAGGGTAAAAAATTTCACGGTACCCTACTTAGTTATTAAAAGTTAAAGTCCACCCTTTTAATAATTATCACAGTTTTAATTGATTTATATGAATAATACTTCATCAAAGCGATCTTTAAAAAAATAATTTATGATGTTAAAAAAGGTCTCTATTCTACTAAGCTTTGCAAATTATAACATTTCTGCTTTATTATAAATTATATAGAAAACAAGTAGGTTTCCAAAACATTTAATTGCCTATTGATTCATTGAATCCATTATTATTTTATTACATTAATACCATTCAAAAGCATTCAAATTATAAACATATACAATATGACTGTCATTTCAAATATCTCACATAATTATTAGTATTGCTTGGTTTGGATAAAAATGAAGCTAAATAAAATTACTTTAACTATATTATTATAACTAGAATTAAAGAATTAATGTTGACAACGAAACATAAATACTTAAATTATATATAAATTTAATTGATTATTCTTTAATATAACATGTGTATTAGCTAAAGAATGTGACTTCAATTCCGGTACAGATGAGTGAGCTCCACTTATAACAACAGATCGTTTATTTCAACGACTTATACATTTCAATCTTCATATATATAATTTATCAACTAACAATGAGACACACAGAGATAATTTAATAAAACAATATATCAAGTGAAGTGTTAAGGTTTCATAATAACAGAACAGTTTATAGGTTGCGTGCATGTTTCAAAAGGCCACACCTTACGTACAATATGAAATATATTTTTTAAGAACACAGTCACACCCTTAAATATAAATAATATTTTCGATGACAAATAAACAAGTAAGCTTATCTGGTTTATTTGAATGGATCTGTTATATTGAACAGAACTCTTGTGCACCTCAATAGAATGACCACTCGAGTTTCGACTGGTTGGATATCAAACAACCGAGAATTACGAGCCGCACATTCATAAAATGTATATTAACATTGACTTTCAAGCCGAAAGAATAAATTTCAGCTGTGAAAATTACAGACGACTTGTGGAACTCTTGTATGACTCATCGCTATATGTGCTTTTACGGTGCGTTGAACACCAGACGCCCAAACTTTGATGTACCTATAGAACCAATATAATTAAAAAATAAATATATTCTTATAAAACTATTTGACACTGAGAATAGTCATAAAATTATATTGCATGGATTAAACTTTATGTAATCAGTTAGTTGAACAATCAAGCGATTCAGTCAACCTATATAACCTAAAGAGTCATTTGCTACACAAAAATCTTGTCTCAAAATATATTTTATTAAAAGTAAATAATATTTTTCAAATATCTGTAATCGTGAATCTACATAATAACTTTCATTACTACTATTTATTATTTATATCAAATTATTTATGCTTTTTTATTTACTAAACCATCGCGATGCATTGTATTATCAGTAAGGTTACGGTGGCTGTAATGTATATTAAATTATTATGTATATATGTATAAATAATTTGTAAAATAATAGACATTTACGTACTTCATTGAATTAATCCTAATTGAATTAACCCACAAAATCCTCATACAATTATCTAATTTCAAACAAACAGGAATGCTTTATTTACTTTGATCATGGTGAGAAAAAAATACTCTACATATAGTCATGTTTAAGTAGGTAAATAAATACTAAAATAAATCACAGTTTTAATTTCTTATCCATAATAAAATTGATTATAATGTATATTAAAATATAGCATCCTTATGATATCGTCGGTTAAAAAAAGTGACATTTCTCAAAAATTTAATAAAATGAGATTATTACGAAAAACGATGTAAAATCAACCATAATTTTATGTGAAAAAATTACACATTATAAAGTTTAAATAGTATTTAAACATTATAATGTTTATTTTAAGTATTTTGAACACATATATTTTTATGAAGAATAATGACACTTTGAGCTAGAAGTGTCTTATTTTTAATAAACTATTGATATTTTTTACATTTACTTAATCCTCAAATTGATGTATCACACTTATGTATTATGCAAATATCAAAGATTTGATGAAAATTCGTTTTTAAATTTATAAGAAACTTTAAACGCCTCCACTGTAAAATAAGATAATTTTAAGAAGTGTCACTTTTGTTTTTACTCGACGATATTTAAATTATTCAAAATCAAAGATTTATAAATCTTCATGTATAAATTATGTTTTCTAAATAAATAAATAAGTATACAATCCATTTAATATGGGATGGCGATTATTGACTGCTGGAAAAAATATGTAAGCAAACACGTACAATTTATTTTATGTATTTGGGGAAAAATTAAATAATAAGTAAAAGCAATTAATATATTTAATATTCTGAATTTACACGACCGTTTGAGGATCTTTTTTGATAGGTTTCCGAGGTGGGGTGTATATAAAAAGAGGCCTTCATTGTAGTTGAACTCACAACTCGCTATTGGCCTCATAACTGGCTGCGGCGCAAATCATCTTCGACTTCTGATTTCAGGAAGATATAAAAAAACTGTGATAAAAGCTGAAGACTGATCTCAGTTGATCCACTCCATTTGATTCCTGAAAAAAAGCATTTACACTAAAATCTTGAAAAATGGTCAGTTTCATTTTTTTAATTATTGAAACCGCACTAAATTCATAAAATTTGCACTCAAAAAGACACAACTCAATTACTTTACACTATAAAAAGTTAATATTATCTAATGATTAATACCTAATAAAACCAATTTCTTTTCAAATATTTTTAATATCCTCACTTTCACCTTACATTTATGCATTGAAATAAAATTCTCTTCCTTTAATTAAATATTCTACATATATTTTTATCTACAAAATTATAATAATATTAAAAATAGGCATGTTTTAAATAAAAACGCATATTTACAGTTAAAATTACACTAGATTTCAATAATTGAAAATTAATTGGTGATTCAAATCTATAAGACTGGTGAGCTTTTTATAAAATAAAATATTTTTCACCCCATTTCATTTTTCGATTATTAAATAAGTGTTATAATCATGATTTTTTTTATATTCAAGGTGTGATTGTATAAATTATTGAATATAATATCGCCATTTCGAACATATTTTTTTTATAATTTTTGTAGGTAATGGTTAGACTAATATTTTATTTGTAACCGTTTTACATATCGATCTTACATAAATTACGAATAATAAAAGGCTTTGTGTTATCGACGGTAAAATAAGCAGGAAACGAATGAAATTTATTGTTTCTACGACCTGTTTTTTCCACGTCTAGGATTTATTTAGTTTTTTTGGTAACCGCAATTGTGGCTTGACGCCGGTTTTCTTTATGAAAGTTGTGTTTTTCATATTACATTCAGGCTTGTCGATTCTTTTCACCGGGTTTTTTGATTGATGGTTTAAGAGTTAACATGCTCTATAGTATATAATTGTAAAATTATATTATGTAATTATTGAATACAATTTTTTTTGTATTCAGCACTAATTTAGTGACGAAATTATAGGTATTTTATTTAACCATTCTATGAAAAATCAATAATATGAACAAAGACTAATTTTTCCCCCAACTTATCATGATCCAAGACCTCACTGAAATTATTTCCAAAATCACATTATTATCTGTGATTTTGAAATCATTAGTTGACGTTGTATGATTACTTTAATATCTTTTTTGCATGTCTAAAATATTTATATCTGAGATTTGATGTTCAAACAGTTTATTTTGTGGATGTTTCGCCATAATATATTTTTATTGTGTGTGTTAATATGGCAAAATTATATCTTAAATGTAAAAAAATAATTAATCACGTTTAAAAATTAATTTAATCAGTGAAAAGAATATAAAGCACGTAATATTCGTGACAGGCAACACCAACCAAACATTCTTCAAAAGCTCAAATATAATAATAAACTATTGTGTACACGAATCAGGTTACTCGATATAAAAGAGAAGCAAATGACTGGTGATATTTTACAAACTTTAATCTTAAAAAAATCGAGTTTGTAGTGAACTAATCTGATCTTAGAGTGAAATAAAGGATGTGCCTGGCACCAAAAATTGTCAGAATAGTCTTCAATGTCTTCATTGTCTGTTATCATGAAACTCAAAATTAACCACTTCAATAAAATATTCACTAATGGCTACTTGAATGCATTCAAAATTTATATGTACAGCTTGCAATATACATAATCTGAGTTCAAAGTATCGAATTACAATATATCATATTGCCGTAGAATTATATTATAATAACAAGTCTGAAAGGAGATATTACATCTCAATTTAATATAAATATTCATTGGGGTACATTTTAAATAATAATTTTGACTTTTTTTTAATGTTTTGCTTTTAATAATGTGAACTTGAAAATTATAAAATGGTTAAAGTTAAAATAATTTGACTTTAAAATCCAAATGCGATACGCTGCAAATACGGTTAAACAATACATACTAATTTTTACTAAAGGTGTAATTAACTTAAAACTACCTAAAATGTTGAATAACACAATAAGCATCTAACCTTTCTATATTGATACCTATATTAATAATATTTTACTTAAAATAAAATAAGCATTTAGAAAAATATCTACACTAGTTACGATCAATCTATGGATCAATTCCATAGGCAAATAATATTAAATAGTAATGTATACACATATATACATTTTTAAATAAAATAAAATATATTTTTACTCCTTGGGGTTAGCAAATTAGTGAGTTAGACTATTTTAATATGCTTAGTTTTCATCAGATCTTAGTTCGTTATTATGTTGTATTTATAATTTTTAAATAAACAACCAATATCATTTTAATAGATTCGGGTCAACCCGATACCACAGATATATTAGCAGGCCATACAATAAGATATATAAATATCAAGATGACGGACCAAGTAGACGAGTCTGTGTGAGACAATTAGTGTTGCCTCTGTCAAAAAAAAATAGTTGTATGGCCTGCTAATATTTATTTATGTACATGCCCCGAAGAGCTTTTATTTTGAAGAAGGTCTTTTTTGAGAGGGATTTTTATACAAAACAATGTGTTAATTAATTGTCTGTCGGTGATAATTAGTCACTGACTTAATGATCAGTATTTACCTTACAATACAGGAAATCAGAGTAAACCTGGATCGAGGCGATCGATCGGGATTTTATTAATATTATTCTTGACATCCTAGTCGTAATAACCGTTCAAATCATTTTTGAAAATTTTGAGTTTGGCGCCTTATCCCCTGAACTATTACGCTGGTTAAAGAATATTCTTGTTAGCAAATAAGTAATAGTGAGTATTTATTGAATGACGATACAACAAAATTAATATTGTATCAATCTTCCACATAATTCTGTTCCAATTAATTGCTGTTTTGTTTTCCCGATCTCCCAGTCGTAATAACCCTTTTGAACCCAAGACCACAGTATTTGTAGCTATGCTTCTTATCCCCTGAGATATTACGCTATATCGGTGGTATCGGGCAACAAAATGTAATATATTACCAACACTGTTCACTTCGCAACATATTAAATGCAAAAATAGAAGCTTAACTTCCTGAAAGTCTCAATGCGATTGTATAGATTGACCGTAGACGTGGCGTGCTCGCGTGTGACGCCTGAATAGATTTTCACGTCATTTGTTGTAGGTACATGGGGGTTGGGAGTTTGGGGTGGGCTTTGCTAGTTCGAAGCGCAAAGATAAAGGTTTTATCACGAAGATAAGTACCACCGACACTGTAAAAGTAGGCCTCGGTTGTACATTACAGGTCTATGACCCGTTATCCAAGTACAATCTCACAGCGAATACAGTGGCTCCTTGTATTGCCGTATCGTCGATTTAAATTAAATCATAAATTGCGGTGTTAAAGTTAACATTATATATTACTTGGTCTATTATTACAGGCCTCTAATCAATAAGATTATTGTTGTTAGAAGTGGGTCGGTTCTATTGTCTAGCTAAAGTTATTTCGTTAAAACGTTTTACACTTTGTGATACAATCTTTGCATTTTCCTTTAAAGAACTTCCGCATTTCGCCCCGCAATCTTCACATAATTTTGGAATTGTGTAGCCAACTATTATATAAACAGTCTATTTTTTATTTAACCGTGTCAAATTGGTAACGAGGCGTTCTTATGGGTATGATGGAGTTCTATGGATGGTGGTAATAATGTTCACCACTTCCGTTTCAACGTCCCCTTTGCTTCGTAATATGTACTAAAACATATTATTATTCCACCGCCTTACATTATTAGAGGGTTTCTTGGCCAGGATATCCGCTGTTAGAGCTTCGCAAAAACCTCATACTTCCTTAAAATATGTTTTTATTTTAATAATTCCATTTCAGAGGGAATGTATCTCAGTCCACATCGGTCAAGCTGGAGTCCAAATCGGCAATGCATGCTGGGAACTTTATTGCCTTGAACATGGCATCCAGCCTGATGGTCAAATGCCATCAGACAAAACCCTTGGAGGAGGAGACGATTCTTTCAATACATTCTTCAGTGAAACTGGTGCCGGAAAACATGTTCCTAGGGCTGTTTTCGTCGATTTGGAACCAACCGTAGTTGGTAAGATCTATAATAAAAAATACCATAATATCGTCATTAAACAAACTATTTGACTGAACCGCCATGAGATGAACTTTACATAAATTCTTCCTTGAGAAGATATGCTTTTATTTTATTTATTAAAACTATGTGCAAAAGTCAAAATCGACTAGGACGGCGCTTAAGTTAAATAGCCTTTTTATCGTCGATATAATATTTTGCACCTACCTGGACTCTATTTCAGTCACATAAAATTTGATATAATAAATCAATAAAGCTGAAATACTATTATAATTATGATTTTGTTGGAATTTCCAGTTTAATTCTATACATACATATGTGTATATAAAATTGGCATTTTACTACTTTCATCTCAAATTGTAAATTCTTGTGAAGCATGTCTCGGAACTTGTCACGTACAATTTATCGCGTCAAAATATAATTGAAATCGTGAGCAAAGAAAGTAGTTAAACTAAAATTAATGCGGTTTAATAGTATTTACATTAACCAAGAAATATATGAGTGCTTCCTAAATATTACATTGGTATACAATTATTAATTAGAGACAATGTCGATAATATTATACGTGTGCGTTAATTGTATATTTCAGATACCTATTCTAGATATCAAATGACAAATCTAATGAATACTAAGTAACAACAATTTCCAGCAATTAAACGCGAAAGCCCATTCTTTGTGCGTATGTGTGGTCTTAATTGATGTAGTCTGACCGCTCACCTCGCGCATTCATTACACGCTTTGCTGACCAATTAAACTAACCCATTTATCTCTAATAATATACTTTTGTTTACAAAGACATTAAAATCAAATAAAGCTGATGAAAGAGACAATTTTCACAATTTTATTTTTACAGATGAAGTACGAACAGGCACATACAGACAGCTGTTTCATCCAGAACAACTTATCACTGGTAAAGAAGATGCCGCCAACAACTATGCCAGAGGACATTACACCATCGGAAAGGAAATTGTCGATGTCGTCCTCGACCGTATCAGGAAACTGGCCGACCAATGCACTGGACTTCAAGTAAGTTATAAACTATATCTAAAATACTATCTGATATTTATTTATCACTTTATTTTAAGGGATTCCTGGTGTTCCATTCATTTGGAGGAGGAACTGGATCCGGCTTCACCTCATTGTTGATGGAACGTTTATCAGTGGATTATGGCAAAAAGTCCAAACTTGAATTTTCTATCTATCCTGCACCTCAGGTAACTTTATAGACTATTATTTATTCATATACATATTATATACATTAACAATTTCAGGTATCAACAGCGGTGGTGGAACCATACAACTCTATCTTGACCACACATACTACTTTGGAGCATTCCGATTGTGCTTTTATGGTTGACAATGAAGCCATATATGATATCTGCCGTAGAAACCTCGATATTGAAAGACCTACATACACCAATCTCAACAGACTCATTGGACAGGTATGTTTAATTCTTAATATAGTAGGCTTTATTTAATTTTTATATATTTCAGATTGTATCATCAATTACTGCATCTCTTCGCTTTGACGGAGCTCTGAATGTTGATCTCACTGAGTTCCAAACTAACTTGGTACCTTACCCTCGTATCCATTTCCCTCTCGCTACATATGCTCCGGTAATTTCAGCTGAAAAGGCGTATCATGAGCAATTGACTGTTGCTGAAATTACCAATGCCTGTTTTGAACCTGCCAACCAGGTACATTCAGATTTTAAAAATGTAAAACCAAATCTTTCATTCAAATAATTCAAAATATATTACAGATGGTAAAATGTGACCCCAGACATGGAAAATACATGGCGTGCTGTATGTTGTATAGGTAAATATTAGACTATCAAGATAAATAGTATATGTGTATGACTTTAAATAAAAACTAATAAAATTTTTAGGGGTGATGTTGTTCCAAAAGACGTTAATGCTGCCATTGCTACTATTAAAACTAAACGCTCCATTCAGTTTGTGGACTGGTGTCCAACTGGTTTCAAAGTCGGTATCAACTACCAACCACCAACAGTTGTGCCTGGCGGAGATCTGGCCAAGGTTCAAAGAGCCGTGTGCATGTTGTCCAACACAACAGCTATTGCTGAAGCTTGGGCAAGGTAAAAATTAATATAAAATAAGCATTTAAAAAAGTATAAAACTTTTTTTTTTAATTTAAATAAATTCTAGACTCGACCACAAGTTCGATTTGATGTATGCCAAGAGAGCTTTTGTTCATTGGTATGTTGGCGAAGGTATGGAGGAAGGTGAGTTTTCCGAAGCTCGTGAGGATTTGGCAGCCCTCGAGAAAGATTACGAAGAAGTTGGTGTAGATTCTGTTGAAGGAGAAATAGATGATGGAGATGAATACTAAGCACTCTTCGACTCTCATATGTACTAACATTTGAATTTGTTAATTCATCTGCACTGCCTTTTATTACAGTAATAATATAACTTTGTAGTGTTCTCTATTATCAGCCATAATTACTTTACATACTAATTGTTTGTATTCCATTGCAATACTGATTACTATTTATTAAATTTACACAATTAAAATAAATTTAAAATATTATGCATTGTTTATTTATCATCCAGTCAGTGAAAACAGTACTATTAAGTAAATATTAAGTGAAAACCTTTAACGCAAAAAATATGTACCCTAAATAGAAATTCAATAAAATGGTTTACAGTTTCAACAAAAATAAATATACACTATACATACATATGTATGCGTATGAAATATTGTAGATAATACATAATTATGTCTACAATGATTTTAAAACCTAAATTCTGTAGATACATTTGATTTCTGAATAGAATGGATATAAACCATTTTATTTATTACAAAGTCAGGTATGTATCATAGGATACTAAATTAAATTAAATAAAATTTATTAGCCTAATCACGCTTTGTGCAATATCATAAATAATATAGCTATTGTTTATTAAAAGTACAGTCCAATAACAATCTATTGAGGTAAAATGAGTTTGGCTTTAACATTACTATTATAATTAGAATTTACATTACATATTTTTAGTTTTTCGTAAACTAAAATTATGCCTCTTTTTTTGATTCCGTTGCTTCTTCTTCTTCATAAAATTGATCTACTTCTCCGATTATCTTGACAGCGGCATTACGAGGAAACCAACCTCGAATTCGGTTTTTAGCTGACATGCGTCTGTTTTCATCGAGTTTTTCTCCAAAAAGCCAATACCTGAAACAAACATTAGTCAGTTTATTCACAAATTATAAGTTGTGCAATAACTTACTTCTGGCTTCTAGACACGAGAACTATATCACCCTTGCGAAGGGCTATTCTAGTTTCATCAGTACATGGTGGATGAAAGACGGTACAGAAGCCAGCTGAAATAGGACACCATCCACCTCTCACTGATTTCTCGATAGAAAATGTTAAAGCAGACTCCCTCTTTATCGCTTTTTGCTGTAGCTGCTCAATCTGAAATTTGTAATACAGTATAAAAAAAGTTATTAAAAGTTAGTATTTTATTCAAAAGAGTAATAATTACAGTCAGTGAATATTGGTTGCATTCTTTACGAACAGGCCAGATTATTCCTTCAACGGTAGTATCTTTAAACATTTCTACTATGTTTTTTTTCCAGCCCAAATCATAAGGAAAAATATACTTATCACTAATACCCATTTGCCTCAATCTATGATTAGCTTTTTCTTCAATCCATATTTCTATACCCGTTCTGTTTGTGATAATACTTTTCATCTGTAAATATTGCAATAGGTTTTTAGATATTACTTTGGATATGGACTTTCAATAAAAAATAAAAAATATCGTGACGCCTTCCCTATTGGCGGGAGTCCCTTTATAAGGGGTTGGCCAGGCCACCTTGGCCTTTACGGGAGAATATAGTAGAGATGGTTTCCCAGGCCACCACACAGCAATGAGTACTTAAGATCTAGTTTGCTAAGCTAGATCTACCAAGTGACTCCGGTGCCGTGAATCGAACCCGGGAGTCTTCACTCACGAATCCGTTACACTAACCACTGGGCCACAAGGCGGCTCCTTTTTTTTCTCCGACTTTCAATATTTGTCATTAATTTATGTAAGTGCTTGTGAATATACTATTTAAAAGAATATTCACCTGGAAATAAAAGAGCATTCCAACTGCAATAACAACACCTATGGCTAATCCTAAAGCAAAAACTGTAAATACTAATGATATTAGTGAATATTGCACAACGGGAGGTGGAATCCCACGCAAGATATACCAGTGTCTGTTGACTGCTGTGTATAAAGAGCAGCACAATACCTGTAATAATAATAAATTTATTTAAAATAGCTTTTATAACATGAAAAAATAATAGTATTTATCATACCACTGATGCATGAGCACATCCTAATATGGCGAACAGAAGGAAAAGTGTAAAATTTAAATGATTTGCCCATCCCACACAACCGTTGATCCACGGGCAGTGATGATCCATTTTTTTGACACATCTTCCGCCTAAAATTAATATAATTTCACAAAAACAAATACATACATATATTTTATAATAATAATTACATTTTCTACAATGGTGAGCTCGAGGTGCTTTGAAGCCTTCACAAACACCACAATACTGTAAATAGTCACAGTCATTTTTGTTTTCCTAAAATTTGTATTTTAATAATTTGATGAAGTAACAATATATTTGATTAAAAATACTAACTGGTTCCCATTTGAGTGGCACATAACCTGGGCCAGAGACTAGGGCACATAGAAAGAAGTATAGAGTCGAATACGCCAATGCCAGAAATACAATAGAATTTATAGCAGCACCCAATGTCGACCAAGGTGGCCACCACATATTACTATTTATCACCGTCATCACGGTCACCAACTTTATTATGCCTAAGAAATATTTTTGAAATCAATTAAGTACACACTATACATACTATTCATTCACTAATCTGTGAAAATTATAAAATAACATTTGTAATATGAATTCAAGAATATATTTAAAACTCAAAAATGAACCAAAATATCGTTATAATGACTACAAAAACTAATAACTACAAATATTTATAAACTTGAATAGATAACCTAGTGTGATAAAAACTAAATTTAAATACTTATGGCAATAAGTGGCCCCCAGTGAAATATTTTTAATATTGACATGTTTTCTGATTTTTTTTCTTCTAAAAAACAATGTAAACTCTTGTCATTGTAAGTTACAACCGGTAGGAGACAGAAAGACTGACAGCTACTGTTTACTGTCAAAAATTTGTGCTGCCATTCTACAAAATAAGTGATGAAGAAATATTTATGACAAACCTATTTTTAACGCTTTTGGTATATCTTTTATTTGACCTCAATCATCCACATTTAATTGACAAATTATATTTATCAAAAATCATTGAGTATACAGTTTATTTAAACGGTATATTATATTACATAGAATATCCATGCGCTATCTCCAAAAATTAAATTACTTTTATTTAATTTTCAAACATTTTCTAAGTAAGTATGCATTAATCTACAAAAGTTAAGTATATCATTCTATAAATTTAAAGAAAAGACAAAAACCTTAACATGCATAGAATAAAATAATTATTTGCCATATAATTATTTTAAAGCCATCAATTTTTGTAAAGTAACTGCAACTGCGATAGATATATTAATTAATATTCAAGTAATTTCTATCAAACAAGCAGTTATTTTACAATTTAGTATCTATTCTATATGTATGTATATGAAATATAAAACTCTAAACATTGTTACAAGTAAAAAAAATCCCACTACTTACCTAAACTATTTTAAATGTATAGGTAATTATAGTTTATCCAGAGATATTATACAATATCTCTGAGTATGTCAATATTAAATTTTAGACTTAAATTTCTTCTCCAAGTTTCTAACAGAAGGCTTAAATTATATGTCTTTTAAAACAATTATAAAATGTTTTTTACCATGTGATTTGTGTAAAAGGTTAAACCTTTTGTTTTGTTACGATATATTAGATTTTAGATTTTCTTAAATGTGTAGCAATATGCAAAATAAATTACAAATCCGTCAATCAAGACGTTTTGTCCGTTAATAATACTTGTAAAAATGTTGTGTCATATTAGATTAATGTACTCTAATTTGTAAACAAATATTAACTAAAGTGAAGAACAATGACGGTTTAATTGCATTCCATCGGCGTCGATCAGCAGCGTATCGTTTTTGGGAGTCCTGAAAAAACGTCGCTATAACTCTACGTTTATATGTTTGACTTCATATAGGTGTGCGTGTATACATATAGATTTATATAAGTGTATATATGTGTCTTTATATATATATATATTTAAATATATATAAGTGGGAGTGAGAGAGTGTGAGTAAGTGGGTAGAGAGAACGGTGGTGAGTCCGTGGACTAAGGTGCAGTCGTGTGCGGCCCATAGAGCCGCGAGCCGCGTCGCGTACACGAGTATTAAGCCAAGCACGACTAGCATTACAGTTCAACTACGAAATAAGACGGAAATACGGAGAAAAAGAGAAAAGCTAAGATGGCGTCGAGACGCTAGATGGATACGGCATCGATTTGGCGCCAAAAACTGCGCTCGTCGGGCGTAACGAGTGCGCGCGCATTAGCGCTAGCAGGTATCGATCGAGCAAGCTATCCATAGCAATCCAGGAATAAATAAATCGAGCAATTGTGAGGGCGGCAGAGCAGTGGCTGCGGGCCGGGGGCTGCGGAGGGGCCCCGCCTGCCCGCCATGGCCTCCTGCGAGGAGGCGAGCACACCGCCCAGCACAGAGCCTACGCCGATCGATGACTGCCTCAGGGTTCGGAAATGGTGGTGCTTCCTGCTCTCTTCCATCTTCACTTTCCTGGCAGGACTCGCTATCGTTCTGCTATGGCGATTGGCAGCCTTCATTTGCTGCCGAAAGGAGCCAGAACTCTCGCCGAACGACCCGAAGCAGAAGGAGCAGAAAGCCGTGCGCCAAGGAAAACAGGAGTTCGAAGGGACTTTTATGACCGAGGCCAAAGATTGGGCCGGCGAACTTATCTCAGGACAGACCACCACAGGACGGATTCTGGTAAGAATTTAAAAACAACTTTTTGATAAGTGATAACGTGTCAATGTACGTCCGGGTCATTTATGAAATGTCTGCAAAGTTGAGTATTTCAACCCCAATTAAAACTATAAACTCCTCTACAACTTTTAGATAATTACATAGCCAGTTATAGTTTCATGTGTTATCTTTACGCCTCTTTATCTGATCGCCGTGTTGCGTTAAGTAACGTATTCCCAGGCATACGTCACCGTAAATACGATAGTAGAGTTACTTAGCTACACTTATAAACGGTTTTTTGCTAGTTAATGTCTCGTCTGAGCATCGGGCGAGGCATTAATTAATAAAATACCGATCAAAAGTACGGAAAAGCAACTCTATTGCAGTCTCTATCCCAAGTTTTAGGCGCTCAACTTGTAAAACATACATACTTCATTACATAAACTTTAATAAATCAGCACCCTGAAAATATATACATATTCAAGTTTCCATCGAGAGCATGCATGAGTTATGCGGGCTGATAGCATAATATGTCATTACAATATAATTGTACGGCAGTTTCAGGCGTGTCCTGAAAGCGTCTGCCGTCGGCCATCTTCCGCCTGAAATCGGAAGCGGGTGGTCGGAGGCTGGCAGGTTTTTGTGACCCCACTCTGCCTGTAATTGTTTCGCAGAGCCTTTGTTTTCAGTTTTCAGCAGAACGATATGAATCTCTTTCTACTACGCCCCTCGTGTATTTGCATTGTAGTCACTATCACCGAGAACAGGAAGTCATTTTTATGAAACTCCCTCGTAAATACTGACGCAAGACGGAAAATTAAGCTCACACCTTTTCAAACAACACTATCGTTTATTAACTATAGTTTACATTTGACGGGATAAATGTCATAATGGTATATATAAGTCACATTTCAAAAAATAAATATTTAGAATATGGTTCTGCATCTTCTTTTCGACTGATTTATTGCCCCTTCATTCTTTGAGTCACGGATATTCTTATTTGTTTCTACATATTCATCGCCATTCATATATATTTTATTATTATTATACGCTTAACCCTTTCAGACCCTGGATGCAAAATTATGCACACAATATTTAATACCACACAATACCTTTATTTGAAATACTTTTATCTCCAGCTATTTGGCTGATCATAGACCAAATATTTGTGATTGATTCAAAATCATTGAACTAGTAGCATCGGTTATCAAATTTTCAAAACTACTAAATGTAATGTGAGTTTTGTAGTGACAGTTATACCAAAAATATAGTATGATTTGTTCGATGACGTTTGAG
The DNA here is from genome assembly GCA_022606485.1 of Agraylea sexmaculata. Classification (NCBI taxonomy): domain Eukaryota; kingdom Metazoa; phylum Arthropoda; class Insecta; order Trichoptera; family Hydroptilidae; genus Agraylea; species Agraylea sexmaculata. The sequence continues at coordinate 242,506 of JAGTTH010003873.1, read as the reverse complement.
ACGCATTGTGCATAATAATATATATTATTAAGCGTGGCTATAAATACTATGGTCATGGGTTCAAATCTCACTCAAGTCAAGAATTTTTAAAATGATTTGATCGGTAATTACGACTGGGAGATCGGAAATAATATTAATAACATTCCGATCGATCGTCTCGATCCAGGTTTACTCTGATTTCCTGGTTACTTCTGCTTCTCTGTCGGTGACCTGTGTAACTAGTAATAGTTAAGATCACCGATCAGACAATTAACACGTTGTTGTGTCTAAAAACCCTATCAAAAAAGACCCTTTCCAAAAATAAAAAAAACTCCTCGGAGCGTGAATAGATAATTAAAAAAAAGTGCACATATCGGAAAATTGGGAATATCAAATAAATATTTATGTATTATTATACGTGTGTCTTACTTTTGTCCTAATTAACAATAAATAGTAACAAAATATTTTATTCTCCGTAAAGAATAATTCAGGTCTGAAGAGGTTAATATTGTGTTCGATTTTTTAATTACCCATACTTTTAGTACAAATAAAATAGTAACATACGAATTGGTCTTAGTAAAAATATGGTCGATGAAGGCTTCTTTTTAAATATCCATGCATGTTATTTAATATTAAAAGGGGATTGTGTTTATTGTATGCGACATCACGGCATGTTTCAGGAACGACCCCTTCATTTTCCCGTAGTGAACTGGGTCAAGCTGTCTGTATGTGTATGGGTGTGCAAAAGTCGTCGCTCCAAGCGGGTTATTTTGCGCCTACTCTGTTTGGCACTCACATCTATCTATCCACATTATAACAATATCCTATGTACGTTTTATATCCTGTGCTACTGAAAAAATAATGGCTCGTAAAGACATCCTATATACGCTTAAAATGTATGCGTGTTTTTATACTGGCAACACTCAGTTTGTATCGCAAGCTTACTATTCCCAAATATTGTATTGATGAGATACATATCTATTTCAGAAGCTTATTTTATAAATATTATATAAAATAGCGAAACAAATATTTACTTTATGGATAAGTTTTGTAGATTTATTTAACTGTCTTCCATTATATGTATGTTTTTCTGCTTTTATTCGATTTCATTCGAACTTAAATTAGAAGCTTTTAATTTTAAACGTCATATATATTTGTGTTTCTATTGCTTTTATGTCTCTTATTCAAAAAACAAGTTCATCTAAAACCGTGAACTTGATTTAATCCCTTTGAATTCGCAAAATCCATTATAGAAAAATATGCATTGTGAATTTTGTGTATGTTATAACCAGCGTAATAGACGCGTGCCTACAAATACTGTGGTCGTGGGTTCAAATCCCGCTCAAGTCAAAAAAAATTACATTGATTTGATCGTGACTGGGAGATCGGGAATAATATAAATAAAATCGCTATATTGATCTTACTCTGATTTCCTGTATAGTAAGGTAAATACTGATTATTAAGTCTGTGACCTGTGTAAGTAGTAATAGTTGTTGTGTATAAAAAAACTCTCTCACAAGAGCTCCTTGGGGCTTAAAATAAATAAATATTCAAATTATACTTTAATACCCCATTTATTAAATTATCAAAACCTTCATAGTTCTTTAGTTAGATCATTTAATGACTCCTCATAATTTATCTCAAGTACATAATAGTTCTATGAAGTAAAAGACAACTTTCATATGGAGGGTATACTGCTAAAATGCACTCATATTTTAAAGATTTTGAATTAGGGATGCATTTGTATGTTTTTTATTACTTTATGTACTGAAAAAACGCACTTAGTAGTATCATCAATATTTCGGGAGAAAAAAAAATTTACTAAGTCAAATTTACATTTTTAGTTTCTGTTATTTAGTTAGTTCTGGTAGTTACAATAGAGGTATTTTTTATAATTATTTTATAATAAAAGAAACTTATAAAACATTTTAAATTATTCAAATATATACCATAAATTTATAGTTCTCTTAATACTTTTTTTTCACTAATTCGCCATTATCTCAAAACATGAAATATGACTTTTGCATTTTGGCAGTATACCCTCGATATATAACATAAATAATAAAAAAAGTCCTTCGAATTATATTAATTACAATAATAACCTGTTTTATATCATATAATAAGAACAATTTTAACAAATTCACCAAAAACTTCATAAAAATATTTGACAAATTATTCTTTTTTTTTAATAATTTCAACATGAGACGACTAAATGGATGTTTTTCAGCGTGGTGTTTTTTAAATTACTTATTCGTTAATATTTGGCACCGACAACTCTGTCACTGTCTTTGACACTCATCTGCTTATTTTCTGATTCTTTTACATTTTTTTGACAGTCTTGTCTCCTCACACACGGTTTCAACAATCTTGGAATCGATACCGACAAACCTTTCATCATAGTTCCATGTGTTGTAATTCGAGTGCTAATCGACTTGTTTTTAATACATAATAATAAAATGGAGTCATCTCGAAATCGTTAAACTATATTTATATGGAAATAGCCACTGTTTATATCAAATTCGACCGGTTTATGGCAAATGTCACATTAAACCCACACAAAAACCAAGTAAACAGAAATGTTGTTTGCTGTTGTAAAAAAACTTGTTTTGGTTTGTCGATGAATAATTCAATTTATCTATAAGGCCACGTGCTCTGAAAACTGAAAATTATATTAGAGGATGACTGAAATTGAATAGTAAGCAACCGATGAATGTATGGCTTCTTTATTTGAGAACATCTTCACTTGAAGGATTTCCTCCGACCGATGTTACCGTTTGACTTAATTCCCGACAATTATTATATTTTCATTTGTTGTTTGTAAAATATTCGAAATAATCCTTGAATTAATTTGATTCCTTCTACATACTGTATTAAATTGAAACAATGCTGATAAAAATGAATTACTTCATAAAGGACTCGAACCTGCATCTTTTCCGATTGATCCCAGAAATTAATCCAGTTTGGTGTATTTTTTGTAATCGGTTAATTTAATAAAATAATAATAGTTCAAAATTAATGAAAATATATTCCAATACAATATATACATATTTATTTCGTTTTAATTTTTTTAGACACAACAATGTGTTAATTAATTTTTCAAATTTTTACCTAATAATCGCCTCAGTATTTACCTTACAATCCAGGAAACGAGTTCAAAACGATCGATTGGGATTTTATTAATATTATTATTGCCGATCTCCCAGTCGTAATAACCGATTAAATCACTTTTTTAATTAAGCGGGAAGCCATGTTTTATCCATTAAAGTATTATAAAAATATATAAAACTCATAACAACATTAATAATAAAGATTTTTTTTTCTTTTTTACCGTATAATTATTTTTATGTGATTGAAACAACGGTTAAATAAAAAAATAAAAATATTTATTATTATTTTTTTTGTAAATCATAATATGGTTTGAAAATGTAAATATTGTTGGCTCTTTTCCTAATTATAATAAATCAGGCACGTGGACGATATTATCATGTTTTTCTTGTATTTGAGACCACACACTTGTTATTTCTTTAGATACCACTATCGCTATTCTGATTATTTTTTAATAAACCACAACTGTCTGCCCCTACAATGATTACAATGTCAGCCATTTCTATTAATAATGTTGTGAATATTATGAATTCAGTTCAATAGTTGTGCCATCAATTATAACAAAGGACGTGCAGTGTGCTCTTTGCATATTGATGCATATTTTCACCCTGCGTTGCATATTTCACAAACCGATCTATTTGATTGATTGACTTGCAACATACGTGCTTTGTTGAAAATGCGTGACTAGATACTGATGATAAAAATACAAAAGCCTTTCCCAACCCGTAGTCTTGGAATTGCATTCTAAACAGTGTCAAAGACATCGAACACAAAATAATAATTTCAACAATTTAATTTATATACAACCTCAGGAAATTCCTACATTGCATTCTTCGTTAATCATTATCATCTCAATAGTTACTAATTAGATGAAACAAGGCTTCTCAAGTTTCATCGGCGGAATCCCATGCTTACCACATCGTTATAGTTACCCCTTACTTAATTATGGAATTCATCCCCCATATTTCCATCGACAATATCGTATAAGCACACATACTTATATAATATTATTAATAATAAGAGCGACTGTTTGCTTAATTATTTATATGCCCCAAGGGAGATGAGAGAGTTTTTTTGCTAATTTTGTTTTTTTAGACATAAGAACGTGGTAATTAATTGTCTGTCGGTGATCTTAGCTATTACTAGTTACACAGGTCACATACTTAATAATCAGTATTTACCTTACAATACAGGAAATCAGAATAAAATCGATCGCGATTTTATTAATATTATTCCCGATCTCCTAGTCGTAATAATGATTTATTTGCATATAAATGCTCATAAGAGCTTTTTTACAGACACAACAAAAATAATAATAAAAGGTTTAAAACAAAAATGAAAAGTATAGAAAAATGAAGTAAAGTATTATATAAAAATGTATATATAGGATTTATATAAAATAAAATAAAATTGAATAAATTAAGGTGTAAGAAGCAATCATTTATATGTTACTATATAAAGTCGCTCTTAAACAAGCCCTGTAGCTGGCAGAATTAGCGGAAAAGAGATCACCCAGGTATCGCGTAATCGCCCGAATTTACCTTACAATCCTGGAAATTACAGTAAACCTGGATCATAGGATCGATTGGGATTTCATTAAAATCATTCAAAATGTCCCAATGATAACAACCGATCAAATCTTTTTTTTTACTTGAGCGGGATTTGAACCCATGACCACCACTCACCTTATTCCTTGGGCTATACTGTTAAGCATAGTTATAAAAATATTTATTGTTTTATAACCAAATAAACCTATAATTTGTGCACATCTTGAGTTTTTACTCCGGCCTTGGAATCACTGAATTACAAAATTTATATCACTTATATTTAAATATGTATTCAAATATTGCATTGTTACATAGCCTAGACATATTTTTTATATCAAAAAGCCTCACACAATAATAAGAATTGAATTATCAACCATCCTAATAATGATGTATTTTTATACATACTTTATATAATTAATATTAATAATAAAGCATATTTTCAATATAAATCAGTCAACCTAAGATAAATTAATGAAATATATCCATAATATCATTATATATTTTAGGTCTCATTGTACATATAATTAAAAAAAATCTTTCGTGCACATTTTTATTATATTAAGAATATTATTATATTATATATGTAAAGCGTTCACTTTTAGGAACACTGTCATTTTTATTGTGATCTTTCGAGAATTAAAAAGACACATAGCGGAATGTTAGCTTTGATCTCAAATTTTGAATAATTTCACACGCAACATTTTATGTTTACGTGAAAATGAAAAATTACTCTTGAGACTAAAATTTTTCAACAACAATATATTATTTTAAAACATGTTGTTGTTTTGAAATTGATTGCTTATCTAAAAATTAAGCGGTTGACTAAATCAACCGCAAGAAGAACATTTTACAAAACAATTTTTTTTTGATAATAATTACCACAATGTGGTTTAATTGTATTATCTATTCTATTTAATGCATACCTACACGCCTTTCTTTATCGAAGCTTTTAATCTAATTCCAATGATTATAATGTATCAAATACACATTATGTCAGTTAAAATTTACCAGCGAAACTGTATATTTACTGATTTTGAATTATCGAAACAAGAATACTGGACATTTTATGAACCATTACTATTATACATTACTAATTCTAATTTAACAGTTTTATTACTAAATTACTGTTATTTTATTTATTATCATAATTTATTCGCTACAATATAAAATTCCTGGAAAAAATATCCTTCCAATTAGTCAAATGCAATAAACTCCTTCTGAGTAATATCATTCCTACTATTAAACTAGTTTATGTGGCAAACATTAAATTTTCCGACCACATTGTTTTCCAGCCAGTCGGAAAGATTACACGATTACTTGATGAATTTATGTGTTCCAATTACACGGGTCGAATAGTCCTGAATTGTCTGAAATTGGAGAATAAATGTGTGTTTTCAATTGATTGCAATGCAGTTTTTAATTTTAATTCACATAAATTTATAGACTCAGGAATTGAGCCTAATAATTACAATTTACAACAAATATGAATCGATTTCTAGTAAGGTGTACAACGATGTCTTGTTAATTAAATTCCTTCCCGTGTCTGTATATTTGGAAGCTTATTTCCTGTAATTCTGAAACTTTGAACATTTCAGAATTTTCCATCCGGAAAATGTTTTTCCGATCGTAACGGATGGCGATTAAATTTCGCAAGTTACACGACATTAAAAGCAGCATCCAATTACTCTTTAGATGATTTCAAAATACATGATGTTTTAAATGAAAAAATATTGTACGGTTATATAATAATAAAAAAAAACCTCCCGGGAGAATGTTTGTAGAGCGATAAAATGCTTTTTATGAGTCATCTCTCATGCACGAGTAGACATAAACCTAACGTTATTGCTTCCTAAACCTTTGGCATTTCACCCTCTGGTGTTGGGAAATTAAATTATTTATCTTCTATTCTCGCCTCAGGATACATCGAATCTTTGATATATGCCAGAATGGCCTCAATTTGGGATAGTAAATACTTTTATTCCTTCACATGAACCTGTTCATGCACGAAACCTTTCCGTTCCAGATGCATTCCGGCTTAGACATTCGCTAATCTTAAATTTGCATGAACAAAATAAAATATTTTGTATATGATTCGACTCATCTATATGATAAAATCCTTAGCTTACTAAGAAATAAAATAAATATTCTTTAATGCGTTTAATTCTTATTATTTATTGATTGTACAATCCGGTTGATAATTAACGGTTATCCCAAAACGTTTGCAACAGCTTATTTATAAAAAAAGTTGAAAATTGTGCCTTATATTTTAAAATTGTCATAGTCTTATCATAAGAAAAGCTAATATAACATTGCTGAAGAAGAAAATTGATTGTTGTAATTTACACAGTATAATTTACAGTAACAATTTTCCTTAAGTGGAAATTACAACAAACTTTCCTTTAATATGACATATTAATAATGAATGAGTACATTAAATGAAAGACAAACCCTTATGTTTGCAGCACAATATTCAGTCATTTAATTGTATATTTCAATAAAGTAACACAAATATTTGAAAATAAAAATTACTTTAAATAAACTTTTCTTGAAAACTTTTTTTGTGTTAACAACCCATTGAATTTCTCTCCATGAAACTAAGCTTAATGCGAATACAGATTTCATAACAATGTAGAATTTAAAAAAAACGCGATATATAATTATGAAATTAATATATTTTAATAAGGTAGTACAGTAGTACAAAATATTTTAAGCGTTATTTTTTAATTACCTCAATTTCAACAGCAATAGTTTTAATGCAATCTTATTTAGGTTAGGTTTGTTCCATTACCGGCTGTTGTCCAAACATATATGATTGTTTTCTTGTGTAAACTTTTAATTATATAATTTTAGATCGTATCAGGTGATCATCAAGGATGATTCTGGTCTAAATAACGATGTTTTGACGTTTCGACTAGAAAGAGTTCGGAGCGAAGTGGTGGAGTTGGTGCCAAAAATAAAGTGTCATGCACAGTCGTGGCTAAATATAAATTAACACACGTACACGCACACTATTTAGCCTATATAATATTAGTATATAGGTAATATTTATATATAGCGATGGCAACTTCCGCGAGATTTCAGCCCGATTGTGACTCACAAAAGTTGAACACTACTTTGGAGCACCTGTCACGATTCTACCTTACGATCATTGATTTTATCAAATAGAAACTACTCCAATACTGCACAACCGCATAACTACATTTCGAAATATTTTATAATTTAATATTGCTATTCTTCTAAACGACGCTGTTGAATGTGAAGTAGCAATAATTTTACAAATTGATTACACAATTGTCATATCAGTACAATGTTCATTTATTAATATTATACAGTGTGGACTTGAAATAACTGAGAACATTTTAGGTGGTGGTAGGGTATCTTAAGAATAATTTAATGTATTTTTTTTAAATATTTGTTTTTATTTATTGATATTAAAAAATAATGAATAATATTAATTACGTGTAACAAACACAATATACACGTGGCAGTCACTACTGAGTACTTCAGAGAATCACTTGATTCCAAGATGGTGGCCCAAACTCGATTCCAAAAGCAATATTAATATTATTTTTTATTTATTTAATCTTTTTTTTAATAAAAAATATTCTATTATTCTTACGATACCCTACCGCCCCCTAAAATATTCGCGGTTATTTCAAGTCCACCCTGTATAATATTAACCTACCTTTGTTTTACTTTAACTGTTTTTATTAATACTTAACTAAAATATTAATTCAATATTTTAATTTCATTGATACATAAAGAAAATATTAGCAAATAGTTTCATTGTGAATTACTTTTACATTTTCATACAAAATTATTATTTTTATAACATTTTAATATCTTAAAGTTAAACTTCTAACTATACATTGTAACTATTTGCTTATTTATTTATTTATTTAACGCCCAAATGGGTTTTACAAAAAAATGTCTGTATGATAAATTACAAATATTTTTAGTTTATGTTACAATATACAAAATTCTTTGTACTTCTATAAAGATATTTATTTCTGACCTATTATTAATGTAATATATTAAATATCGTGTATGTAGGTAATATTTACAGTGAAATCTATTATAATGAGCAAAAATTTCTATTAACAATTTTACATTTTTTCCAATTGAAATTGAATTCCAGATTGTTACGTTCCATGAATATTCATAATTATGTATAATAATTTTATTTAAATAAACCAAAATTTGTTTCTTATAACCAGTAATGTTCTGAAAGGAATTACGCTCGATATAAGAGGTTTCACTGTAGATGCAAAAATAGGTTAACGTTGTTATAATAAAATATCAATCTAGATAAGACTTTTTGTATTAAAATAATTACTGATTTTAATATTGATATCATCATCAGCTTAATACATCTAAGCAAAATATGAATGAACTTATCCAGCATCTGCCATAACCGATATGAGTTATCGTTAACAAAACATGTGATTTGTGTCTTTTAGACCTTGGCCCTGATCGTTGAATTTATTTTTTCATGTAGTGGGTGTATCGCTCATAAATAATAGAAGCACCATTAATCTAAAAGGGGTTTATGGTCACCAATATACAGCATAATTTAAAGTGAAAAGCTGTCTACGACATCCGACGTCACATCGCCAATGACGTCACAAAGTTGCGCAATGCTTAGATTTCGTTGCAGGATAAAAGTGGACGGGGAAATTTAAAACATTAAAAATATACTACTGTGACAAATGGTTTCTTTTGGTCATTGAGGGTTGACAAAACACTCTAAATTAATTCAAACAAAACGCGCTTTCTAAATAAGACTCTTCTATTTGGATTCCAACAAAAATAAACATGTTCATCGGGAATATACAACTGGATTTATTCTTAGAAATGCATTTTCACGTGCTGCTGTAATTAGAATATACGTTAACAAATCAACGTAATATTTACATATATCAGTGTGGTATTTTATAAACTAAATATTAATGTTTAATAACATCTTTAACATTGTTAAATAACCTTTAGCTAGCATCTTATACCTAGCTGGAATAATTAAGAATATTCTTCAGAGGGTTCGGTTGTCTTCATTGTCTGTAGGTGATCTTAACTATTATCTACTAGTTGAGTTATTAATCGCCTCAGTATTTACCTTAAAATCCAGGAAATCAGAGTAAACCTAAATCAAGACGATCGATCGGGATTTCCTAGTCGTAATAACCGTTCAAATCATTTTTAACAATTTTGGGTTGGGCGCCTTATCCCCTGAACTATTACGCTGGTTAAAGAATATTCTTGTTAGGAAATAATAAGTAATAGTGAGTATTTATTAAATGACGATACGAGAAAATTAATATTGTGTCAATCTTCCACATAATTCTGTTCCAATTAATTGCTGTTTTGTTTCCATAGATTGTCTAAAAATCACTTTTTCTTTAGTAGCTTGGTTAGAAATATTTTTGTAAATAGTTCAATACCTACGACCTATCAAATATCTTCTATCAATACGAAAACTTCTGTCTTGTAAATATATAATGGACGTATGTTGAAGTTATGCGTTTCCCCTTTAGAAGCACGTCGTTGACTTTTTCAACATACACATGTTCCCGTTGTCAATGAGACATTTGTATGTGCAAAACATTTCAGTTTTCAGGAAGTTTATAGCTGTGAAAAGGCCAACAGGAATCCACGTGTGACTCTTTTGTAAACTCCACTCGGAACGGACAAATAACTCTCTTGGAACGACGCCCGGTCGACACTTTGAACTCGTAATTGCTTTATCCTATTACACCAAGGATAGAAGTCACTTTTCATTCGAAATAGTAGTACTTGAACTCTCACAATCCTTCCTAATAGATAGAACTCCCTCGCTTCTGTATTGATGATAGATGCTGGCATATTTTAATCTCGGCCACATTAAAAATCAAGCGTGGGATAGTTTTGGAAGAGTTTCAACGAGAGGGAAAAGAATTGCTTCGATGGTTATATTGATCATAAAAGATTATGCAATATGACAAAAAGTGCGTGTGAAGGCCATTTTTAGTAGTACAGTGAAACTTCGATATAACGAAGCTCAGGGGAATAAAAAAATCGTTATATCGAGGATTTCATCATACAGGGTGGACTTAAACTAACTGAGAATATTTAAGGGAGTGGTAGAGTATCGAAAGAATAATTAAAAAAAAATATATTAATTAAAAATAAAAAAATAAAATTATATTTATGATAGTGCTTTTGGAATAGAGTTTGGGCCATCAAATTCAACTGTTTCTCTAAAGTACTCAGTAGTGACTGTTACACGTACATTGTGTCTTTTATACGTTATTAATATTATTAATTAATATAAAATAAAAAAATCGATTATTCTTACGATACCCTACCACCCCCTAAAATATTCTCAGTTAGTTTAAGTCCACTATGTATAGAGGTTCACAAGCACTCATATTACAATTTCCATATTATATATCCTTAAACTCTGAACATTAAAAAGAGGTTCATACATCATCAAATTAATTAGAATACAAAGTGCGTAAATAGAGAACACAAAAATGATATCATCAGCTAAGGATTTGCAAGTTTAGACAGTACTATTTTTGTCAAATAGCCTTGTATTTTCCTTGATATTATTCAAAACTTCGCTGTATGGCGGTTAATAAAATAAAACATCGTTATATAGTGGTAAAATCAACATAGGGATAGATTGTAGTATCATGGGGAATTGAAAAATTTCGTTATATTGAGGTTCGTCATATCGAGGTTTTACTGTAAAGGGCGTTGTCTAGTCTAAATTAAATAGTTTGATTAAAATCCATACACGCACGTCAAATTTAATCACAGGTTTTATAATAAGCAGTTATTCTACATGTGAATGACCCTCGTCCGCGTAAAAGGTTATTTTTTACATTTATAACAGGTTTGGCGCATTTTTGATACACTACTCGTTTGTAAACAAAATGTCTGCAAATTCAAAGATAGGCTTTCGTATAGTCTATATATTAGAAATACAACCTTCAAGTGTGTTAAGTACTGAGCAAATGTTGATACAAGGTCGGGTCAATCGTACAATAAATACTAGAATAACTATTTATATGGTAGTGTAAGCTTCGGGGCATAAATAAAACCAGTCAAACAAAACGCCCACAGGCGAAATACGTTTAATCAATGGTTTAACCAAGACGTTCATTCTCCGAAGCTCGAGTGAATTTTCATTTCAATCTAGAAATATAGATGGTCGAAAAATGTTTTTTTTTTAAATATTTATAGCTAGACTGATGTGTTTATAATTGGATATTTGTTATGCAGCATATGCATGCCGAGCTTTATAACGAAGCAATTAGTGCATCAACTTTGTCTGCTTTTGGATGCTTTATTAGAAAGTTTGCCTTGGAGTTTTGAGTAAAAAAATAAGCGAGCCGATGAAAGTTCTTCCATTTAAACAAAATCCAATATCTAGGCCCCTTAATGTGTATAAATACTATATGGTGTGATAATCTAAATGTCCAGTGGCTAGGCCAGTGTACCGACTGCAGTCACCATTGGGTCAATTCTAATTTTATATATATCTCACACACATATACTAGACTCGATGATGTATTTAAATACAAACACGTTCCATTATAAATATATTTAGCATTTCATCATTTAGATTTTTTGTACGGTCGCTCCGTTCGTGTTACTTTCAGTCTCTCCATCATTCACACTCGTCGTATTTAAATATCAAGCGTTTCACAATTAACTGTACTGTAAAAAATATTAAATACAACCATATGAATTTATGTTTATATTTGGATTTTTTTCAGTTAGTAGCTATTTTTATTACTTATGGTACGATATTGAGCCCGGTTCAATCTGATTACATGGTTTATAAAATGAACAGTGAGACTATTATCATTCCATTATTGATTAGGTTGTTATCAGATGTTTTATACACATTTTTCACGTGTCTTTCAAGTTAATATAAAACGAAGAATGCAGATTTAAATTGACCCTATTACATATTTTGTAGTAATTTAATATTTTATAAACAGATTATGTGAAAAATTATATTCTATATTTTAATCATGTCATGTTCAGATTATAATAAAAGCTAATATGGCACATCAATAATGAATAAGTATGTTTGCAGTGAAATATTGCCATTATATTTATTTATTTTACGCCTCGAGGAGCTTTTTTTTCTTTTTTGGGAGGGTTTTTTTATCCACAACAACGTGTTAATTGTCTGATAGTGATCATCTTAACTTTCACTAGTTACGCAGGTTACAGACTTAATAATCAGTATTTACTTTACAATACAGGAAATCAGAGTAAACCTGGATCAAGACGATCGGTCGAGATTTTTATTAATATTATTCCCGATCTTCCAGTCGTAATAACCGATCAAATCAATTTAAAAAAATTGACTTTAGCGGGATTTGAACCCACGACCACAGTATTTGTATATTGTTATATTAGAATACGAAATACAAATATTTTATTTTATTCTCTCAATGGTCAACTTATAGATAAGCCATCGATTTAATAAAGGGTATAATTTATACATAAATATTTTTTGAAAGAAAACAAATTGAACGGCAATTTTCCGCTCGGTAAAGAATGCACAGATTTCTAGTAGCAATAAAGTCAAACGGTAAAAATAAGCAAAAGAAAGCGGAGACTTTAAGGTGCTTCTTTCTTCGTAAAATCGATAGCAGTTTGCCGGTAGTGAGTAGGAAAATAAAGAAGAAGAGCTTGACTCAAGACATAAAAGCCTTTGGGAGATACATACACCAGCCACGAGCCAATTCAGCACAATCTGAAATGGCGGTCGTCTGAAAAGGCAAAGGTCACTGTCCTGCACAACCTCAATACATCCAACCACTATTAATTTAACACACACAATACACAATAAACATTCTAGACTGTTCCAACAATATTTAAAAAAACACGCCGAGCCTGTGGAGTGTTTGAATTATTCATAATCAATTCTTGGGGGGGTATAATATGTATTATTTACACGACTAAACTTCCAACTTGCACGCACACTAAATCAATAATGGATATACTACTAATAATATATTTTTAAAAAAACCACTGAAAGTAGTGGCATTTATATATTTAGATCAATTAAAACGTGCACATCAATTGCTGTCAATCATTTGCTGAATTCAATTTGCATACAATGCGATTGGTTTTCAGTAAACTACGCGTGTACTTCTTGCTTCATTGACATATGAAAAAGGAACAAATGAATTATGCAAACATTATGAAACCGACGTGCATTAAATGAAAAGCCACATTTTCTATGGCGTGGAAAGCATGCACGATAATATAGTTTTTTAATCAATATTTATGAAGAGAAAGGTGGAATCTTTTAAATAATATATTATTCAAGATATTGTAAGTAAAAGGTACGATCGTATTTTTCCAGCGGTTCCCTTGACTACGATACAATCAGGGACTTCATAAATAATAATAATATCGAAGTTGATAAGTTTTTCTTTTAGTTTATAAAAATACAATATTGAATTGTCTTGATAATGATTTGCGGCAAGGTTGTCGTTAAGAATGCATTATTAAATAGTATCATGCTTTAATATTTCATATGGCAACATCGATTGGGGTGGAGTCCGACGGATATTTCAGAGCGGTCCCCCGCCAAGCCCCACCCTATCTGTGGACACATTGAACCCAATTCTGAAACGATAGTACATCATATTATTGATCCGATATTTCATAATTGAAGAACTTCCATTAATTACAATCCCTGAGTAATACTCAATCCGCTGCTTCTCTGGTCCAATTTCGTTTATTTATTGCCTCGAGAGCTTTCTAATTGATTAACCTTGCTTAATTTTATATACCATAAACCCAAATTGCATAAGTACTAGCCCAATGGCTATTAAATGGTGTTACTTAAGAATAAAACTTATTTCAATGTTATAACATTTTCATATCAATCACTCTTTATAGTAATATACTTCACATAAGCAATATAATTTTCTTTGAAAATGCAAATGTAAAATATATTTATTTTGAGCTGAAACTCTCTATTCACAGTTTGATTGTGAAGGAAATTGAAAATTCTCGCATGTTTTTGTTTTATCTATCATTGTCCGTTTCCTATACGCTTGTATTCAATATATTTTATCCATGATAGTGCTTTAATTAAATTTATGAATCAGCCAGCTTAGGGTATAGGGTCATAGGTTCAAATCCTATATTGTTTTAATCGGTTATTACGACTGGAAGATCGCAAATAATAATAATAAAATCCCAATCGATCGTCTCGATCCAGGTTTACTCTGATTTCCTGTGTTGTAAGGTAAATACTGATTATTAAGTCGGTGATCTGTGTAACTAGTAATAGTTAAGATCACCGACAGACAATTAACACGTTGTTGTGTCTAATAAACATTATACCATACTCTTTCAATTATATGACTTATTCAACAATGTTTAGATTGTTACAAACATGCCAACATCATCCTTCGCACGGAACAACTCTCGTGGGCAATGAGTTCATAACTTCAAAAGCTAGTTTATTTTCCGACCTTTGTGTAATTAAATACAAAAGGCAGTGGCAATTTCAACGTGGATAATATAAGAGTTTAATACGTGCATGTGCTTTAAAACTCGCCCACGCTACTCCAAATAGAATTACGCTGACAATGAGTTCGCTGAACCGACACTCTCCTTGCATCCCTTTTTATCCAACATTTATATTACCTAATATGTATGTGTATTAAAAAGCCAAGTGATATTTAAAAATTATAAATTCAAAAATCTTTCTATTGTACAAACTTTTTTATCTGAAGCGATTTAGAATTGAAGATATCATTGCATCTTTTCAATATTTTTAAATTTAGCTTAGTAGATTGAGACTATTTGAACTATACTTACATATCGATCGGTATACTGCTAAAATACACTAAGTAATTTGACGATTTGGAGTTAGGGATGCATTTGTATATTATATTTTTATTAGTTTTTCTACTGCCAAAACGCAAAAAGTCAAATTTACATTTTTAGTTTCTGTTAGTTAGTTAGTTCTGGTAGTTAAAAAAGAGGTATTTTTTATAATTATTTTATAATAAAAGAAAGATAGAAGAAGTCATTGACTTATACCACATTGTAAATTATTCAAATATATACCATAAATTTATAGTTCTGTAAAGACTTTTTTTTCACTAATTCGCCATCATCTCAAAACTATGAAATATAACTATGAATTTTATGTTTTGATATAGTCACTGTTTATACAGCCTTTTTCATATTAAAATATTACGACCAAGAAGTGGTATAAAGTAGAAACGTTGTAAAATACTACTTCTTCTCCTCTTTTAATACTACTGTATAATATTAAAAAACTATATTTAAAAATAAATAGAATACCGTTTAATGATATATATATATATATATATATATATATATATATATATATATATATATATATATATATATATATATATATATCCAGCGTTATACTTATAATTTTTCATTACTATTTAATACTAAAAATAAATAGATTTAGGTGTTGATGTTTGATTGAGTTCAGTAGATCTATTTATTCAATACGACATAAAAATGACACATGTTAGTAAACAAGTCGGTCAACTAAAGTACGAAACCATCGTAAAGTACAGGCTTGTTTATTCACTCGATAACACTAACCAACTGTGTTGATAATGTAAATTTGGCAGATCAAATTCTCAAAGATGTGTTGACTTTTTATTTGTATATCGATTTTTCCGCATCCGACTTGAAAGAGCAAAGTACAATTATCTGCTCAGTTTCTATCTTGGTTGGAAAGGTAGTTTCACATTTTAAGCCGTCATACTACAATTTCAATGTTTCTTTCCACTTTAAAATAATCTATTACTGAAAGCTGGCGCCGCTGTCGAGACACAGTCGAAATTATATTTGGAACGGTTTTTTTTTATTTGTCTGCGTCGAAGTAAACGAGAGGATGACTTTTTCTTCGAGCGTAATAATTCTGGAGCAAATTAATCTTCGTCATTGCGCGTGCGTCACTTCTCGCGTAATTAAAAGCGGGGAGCAAAATAGACTTGAAGAATGAGATGACACCCATACGAGCAAAAACTTTTAATAAAACCTCTTTCAAGTCACGCAATTTATTATTCGTTAAATAAATTTCCAATACTCTTAATAATTTAATAATATCCGTTACATCCAAACAAGGGTGATTACATCAAAACAAATTATTTCTCTGGGTGTTAAATTCCTAAAAGTTAAAGGGCCAAAGTTATAAATAGGTCAACGGCATCTATCATTATACAATAATAATGGCAATCACAAACACATGGAGCTTTATAATAATATTGGCTGAAGTTTTACTCGGAGTAAAGAACAAAGGATCGTTGGCGGAATGTTCGTTTCGGGGAATAGTTTGGCGTAGCGGAACGATGTGCTACGATGTTAGACTACGACAGCCGTAGCTATATATATACCTGCTTGGAATATTACCATATATTACTATTATATACAGGTAAAGAACTTTAATATAAAATATTCTTGCCTTCAAATACATACATATATAAGAGAATAATCCAGTTTCATAACTCCGCCCCGAGTTCGGCACGCAACCTTTTCCCTCTAGAGACTCGTGTCAATATGAGTTATCATGTTTTATATTAAAACAATAAATTTAAATCAAATGGCAATGTTCTTTTCTTTCGGATTTAAAATATCGTGTGAAATAAAAAAAGCCTGCATCGCAAGGAATAAATTCCCCGAACACAAAGCGATAGCTGACATTCCTTTCTCATATTACTCGCTTTTGAATTTTTATAAGACTGTTCAAACAAATATAGCCCCGGTTTACTCTAGCTAGATAGCTATTTTTTGCGAATATCGTATATTTTTTTACTAATTCGTGTTCCCAGGAGGGTTTCATTTCGTCATTCTCCACATTCTCGCTCAGTATATTTTCGTTCGTTTTTTTTTGCGTTTATATACTTTATTCGTTTCCGCAGCCGAATATAATACAATTCTGAATGATATTGTATACAATAATATTATATAGCAGAAGAGCAGTATATATATATATATATATATATATATATATATATATATATATATATATATATGTATATATATATCTATATTTATTATGAATTTGCATGGGACGGTTAATGCACAAGGATTAAAGATGTTTTGAGGTCCATTCCAAAGATTCGACGGAGTTGACTTTTGCCATTTGTGGAATGAGATTTGGTGGCAGCTTTTGTAATCGATGTGTTTGTAGTTGTAGCGATGCCAAATAGTATGGTGGCTACGTAATATGTTAGTTATTTGCCAATGGAACCTCGTAGCTTACGTAATACTCACACCCCAAAATACATACAGCCTCCGCCCTCATACGAAGGCTTTCGGGTGACAGATTTTCCGTCACAAACACATCTAATTTAACTTGATCACTAACTTTTCTCCCACCTAACATTATTCTTTTATTCACAATGATATCTGCTATGAAACGTGCTTTATTCTTATTTCAAATGCAAAGTGTTATCTTTTAGTGTAGTATATATGTTATTTGGTTTGTTTGAGTTTATTGTATTTAACAGAGGAACACAAAGCCAGCATAGGTCTGATAAGTCGATGCACGATTTCCAATAGAGCGCAGGATTTGTTCTGTTCGACTTTACCAACAATTTACCAAACTTGTTTGTTCCGACCAAAACACTACTTTTAAAATACTCCTACTAGTACCAATACGACTCAATATTTATTCACATACATATTAATTAATCGAGTATAATTTAATTTTAATAATCTAATGACGCATCCACACACTCGAGAATTTAATTTAATATTGTTAAATAATGCCGCGAAACAGATGATCGATGATCGAAACATTTGATTTTATTTAGAAAAAATTAACCACACACTTGACAAACCAAGGCAAATCTTGACGAATCTGCCAACCAAACTCTCGATATTTATCTACAATCCACTAAAATTAGCGATTGTCTGTACGCGACATAATAACGTAATAGTATGTAGTAGTTATGATATGAAACAGCTATTTAATAAATATTATATATTTAGCGATACGCGATTAATCAGCCAAAAAAAAAAAATATATGAAACTTTAAACTGGATCAACTCTAAAATATGCATATTATATTAAATAAAATGATATAAATCCCTAATGTTGTGTGGCTTTATGTCGTAGTTATTAGCGTTGCAGATTCTGGACTGACAAGTCTACGATCACATCCCGTCACTTTATCTACTTTTGTGACTTTGTAGATCTAGGTGACTAACTACAAGTAAATTTGAAGGTCTCATAACTGTGTGGTGGCCTGGGAAACCACTTGACTATATATTCCTGAATATACATATTGTTTTGTCCAGGAATAATGCAGTACACTACACAAACCTTTTTCTTTAAAAAGATTGTTCGCATTTTTTATACTGAAGCTCCCCCAAAAAAGAATTAGGCGTTGTAATGAGTCTTGCTCACTTACATAATGAAAATCTGATTTTACTTTTTGGGGTGATAGTTTTTCTATCGTGTTTTCGTTGGCGTTGTGTAGCTGTTCAATTATTCGGCTAACGAGTATACTTGGAAGAAGCAAACAAAAAGAGGGTACCAAAAGGAGCCGAGGGGGGTCCCCTAAACTAAGCACTTACCATGCAAAGTGAGATTACACAGAATCTGCTAGTGTTGCCAGCAGACTTGGACTCTTGCCAACATATCGATTGGAAATTTGACTACCCCAAAAACATTTGTCACTAGAAACAGATTTGGAGCGCACAAGAACTGATCTCTATATGCCAATATTTTGTCCTTAACTCCATTAACAAATAAAATTATTATCTAATCCCCATATTAATATAACCAAAATAAATGTACATCCTATATGCTCTATATTTTAATCAAAAAATATATTTCGTGTAAGTTAGTTTCGTGGATGAAAGTGTGTAGTCACATTTTTTAAATAACTATTTTTTTTAAAGGTGAAGGCGTTATATACCTATTTTTACTACTAGAATAATAACTAACTAATAACTAGAATAGGTTTGCTTAAAATAAAGTATAAAATCATAAAATTCAACCCTAATCCACTCATGTGTTTGATAATTGAATTATTACGGTGTCCGAGAAAATATATACAAGCATAAAAGTATACGTATTTTTTTGATTTCTTGTAGAACTAATACGTTAGTATTTTAAATTATATAACAACAACAACTAACTATAGCAACCTTATATAATAACAACAACAACAACAACAACCTTAACTTATAACTAATATATATATATTTTTTTTTTTTTTTTTGAATGCGTCCTTATTTATCACATCATCATCATCATAGCACTCAGTCAGTGATGAACAAGGCTTTACCAGCATCTTCCACTTATTTCTATTGGAGGCCGCGCTACTCCAGTTATTAATACCTAAACTCCTATCTACCTTATAGAATTCGTCCGCCCACCTTAGCCTAGGTCTACCCTGCCTTCTCTTACCCACAGGCTTGCTGGATAGTATTTCCGATACTATCCCTCCTACTCTTTAACCCAACCTAATGTTAAAGCCCTAATGAACTGCACTACGTTCACGCTCTTATATAATGAGTAAATCTCGTCGTTCCGTCTAATTCTAAATAGTCCCGGTGCCTCCTGAACAGGACCCAAGATCCTCCTAAGAATCTTCCGCTCGAACCTAAGTAGCCTATCCTCTTCAGTTTTGGTAATAACCCATGTTTCTGCACCGTAGGTTAGTACTGGCCCAATTAGCATCTTGTATAATTCCACCTTGGCACTTCTACTTAGATATCTTGATCTGAGCAAGCGTACTAAGCCGAAATACGCCCTATTAGCACTTTGCAGGCGAGAGTTTATATCCTGGTTATTTCCAGCATCCTTAGTGACCACTGCTCCCAAATATACAAACTAGTCAACCTGCTGAAAGTGGTCATTGTCTATGTTCAGGCTACGATGTGCTACCAATTCCGAGTTGGATGTCACATGCATATACTTGTCTGCGTCATATTTATCCGCATAGTATTAACAAAACTCTGCGTTTTACAACTGGGAATAGGTTTAGTTCCTTATTAAAGTATGTAAAAAAAATATAACCTAATTTATTAAATTATTATTCTTTGAAAATTTAATTATTGCTGATCTAAAAATACTTTTGTTCTATAAAGAAACGCTTGCTATAACCGGAAAAGTTGCATATTCAACCATAGAATAAACTTTTTTTTATTTCTTGAAGATCTAATACGTTATTATCAAAATGTATTTATATGTATATATGCATGTATCACGTCAAGGAAAGTTCAAAGGTTACATTGGTGCGAATAACTGGCCAGCTTCCGCCTCTCAGTATTCATTATAGTACTTAAGAAATCCTCATCTCGCCTGAAAGTGGAAATAAACTGAAAGATGCTCCCGCGACCCAGTGGATTAGGGGTGCGGCAGAAGGGGGGTTGAAACGGGAAACGCCCTCTCTGCTCACGTTATTCCAGCATCCCTTCTCCCTTCATCCTTTCCTTGCTCGAGTTTACTTCCTGCTGTTGTTAAATCCTTCGGCCGCTATTTTTGCGCCTATCCCAACTTCCGTACCACCAAATTTATGTAACAATTATTTCAAAGAGAAGAGAACACAGCCGCAATCAAATTCCCGTCGGATGTGCTAATTTTGTTGTTCTTGTAGGGTCTTCCTTCCTTTCATGTTTATATCTTAAAAATACGTAATTTTGAAATATAATCCCCCTTTCAAAAGATTTTTACATACATGCGCATGTTTTCAAGCTTCAAACAGCATAGAAGAAGAAAATTACAGGAATACATTAACGTCTCGTCTAGATACAAATGACTGTATTTTAAAAAGAAAAGTAGGTAACTACTAAAGATACACGTTTTAGTTGGAATAGAGAATCTTATTTCTTAGTCAAAATATCTTCTGAGTCCTCTTTTTTTTCATTTGCGGAGCAACCCAAAGGCTCAAATTTATGTGCTACGAGACTACGCTTCCACGAAGTCCGCTACGAGCTGCTACGAAATCTTTTTAAAGCCACCACGTGCACGTTGCCTAACCACTGCTGTTATATTTTAAGAATAAGAATAAGAATAAGAATATAAGAATATTTTTTAATAGAATATTTTCGATTATCTCGCATCAAATAGTGTTTTAATAAATAATTATTATAATAATATTAGTATTCCAATTCGTATTTGCATTGTTTGAGTTGAAATAATTTCAGCGTAATGTGCATGCATATACCTACTTGAATGTACTATATTATTTATAAATATATATATATACATATGCACATTCATAGAAGTGTTGGAACCATTAGAACGACGGAAACTACTATCCACTATTCAGTATTATGCCTCTAATATATATTTCATACGTTCCATGCAGCTGTGATTTTATAATGCACATTTTAGAATAAACTCCCACATAATGGCCTTATACATATTTCATGATGGGTATTTTTCAAATAATTATTGAATAAAAAAATACGTCATTCTCATGCTTAATACAGTGGATAGTGGAATGAAATAGTTGGTATTATTCATTTTATCCGAGAAAGAGATAAGATAATGGATGTGAAAATTCCTTGGCGTAGCACATGACGTATAAACAAGGAAAGGCGCCACTCGACACTGGGTCATGCCTTCGTATTGATCTGAGGGTGGTCCTCACCCCTCACACACCCCCTTCAAGCCTCGTGTTCCCCCCTCGGAAGGGCGGCCCTTTGTGGGTCATTCGGTTAGGAGTGGGAAGTACTCGCACGCGGCCCACTAAATCAAACTGTTGGACGCCCCTTTAAAGCTACCCCCTGTCTTCCACGTGAAACCGTTTATACATATGTACATATGTATGGATGCATGCCCACTGTCATTGACAATATTTACACCAATACTAAATTTCAAATCAAATCATACATTTGGATATCCGTCAGCTTATAATCTATAAAACCTATGATATACCACCCCCTATATCAATAAACATTTTTTTTGTATAATATAAATATTCAAATTATTAGTATTTTGGAATTACAAAACCATATTTTCCACAAAATATAGTTTCCCCAAAAAGTTTGTGACGTTTATGCAAAACACAGTAGGTTTGATATCATTCCTGAAAGAAATAAGGTATAAACTTTCTTGAATCTCGTGGCGCGTAAATTATTTTTTTATCATTCACCCTAACAAAAATTCATTGAAAGTTTGTTTATAAGAACAAAACACGCTTAGATAATATGATAAATGGATTCATTCTTCTTAATTTATATACTATTAACCTTATGCAATTCATATAATTAAAGTCTCATCTGCATAATATTGGTAATGAATAATATTTTGTTGAAATCACAGACACAATTTTTTCATGATCACAATATTTAATTATCAATAAATATCGAAAGAATTCTACTTTTTCGTACATCACGAGCTTTATATAAGATAATTATCTTACAGATGAAATAATATTTTTATCGCATTAGCTACTTTTTCAGGATTTTTTTCAAATTATTGAATTTCGTTTATGTAATTTTTAAAAATGATCATACGAAAAGCATATTTCATATAAAATCTATTATGTTAGGTTATTTTCTGCCTTCGTTGACGGAAAAAGTAACAATCTCCCACTAGTCAAATAAAAATAAAATATTTAACACAACACTAATATCGGATTTATTTTTATTTACACAAAATATAAAAGTAATCAATGAAAAATAATTTTCATATTTTTCTTCTCAAATAAATATTATTATTTAAAAGTTGTTGTTTAAATAATGGTGATTAGAAATTCAGGACATCGCGTCGTGTTGGGTCGGTCGTAGCATCGTAGCACCGTTGCGTCATGTCGTAGCTTCATCGTAGCTAATGTATAAGTATATAATTTCACGTATACTGAAAAATTTGCTTTTTTCTATCTAGACTTTACTTAATGACTATTGACTACGTAAAAAGAGCCCAATATATAGCATAGATCAAGCACCATAATGATGAAATCTTTGTAAAAACGTGGTAATCGTTAATTTTGTTGTTGATGGATGCAATTTATTTGAATGTTCATTTTGTGGCGGTCTTTTATGTGAGAGAATGTTCAAAAGCGGTCACCGGTTGGGATTTTATTATCTCGGGGAATTTCCTCTTCGAATTGGGATATTTCACTAGAAGTCAGGGTGAATATTTATGGTTTGTGGCTGATCGGTCGTCACTAACGAGGCCTTTTTAACGTGTCAGCCATTTTCACTCGGCTTCGGCTATATCCGTTGCCGTTTCACGTAATTAAGTGAAAAAAGGTAAGTGTTCGTTGGCCTCAAAGTTGGCACTCTTGCACAAGTAGGTTAACTTTGCCACTTCCTCTCACGCCTTTTTCCGACGCTTTCAAACCTGCCAATTGCACTACTCTATTAAACATTAATATATTTTTATTTATTTTTCTACCCATTCAAAGAGTATTGAAAACATTTTGAATGTATACTATGTAATTTAATAATATATCATATATTTTTATGAATGATTTTTGTATCTATAAGGTTATTGTCATTAAGTGACATGATTACAGATTCTAATATTAACAGTAATTCTAAGTAAATTCTGTTTATCTAATATATAGAAGCATTTTCCATTTATATGACTGGTAAATTCAGTTAATTTTATCTTCATCATATAAAGCACACAGCACAGAAGCATGGACTGTTATTACTTTTAGAAAATTTAGAAGAGTTTTGGCTTGTACCGATACCATCTATATATTATTATTAGAAGGCCACACAACTGGATGTATAAATATCAAAATGGCGAACCAAGCAAATGAGTTTGACTAAGGCAACACTATAAACAAGATGATTAACAGTGTTTAAACATCAGTAATGAAGAGCGATGTACACCTCTTTTGAGAATTCACAGGAACTGACATTTAACTGGCTTAAACAATTGGTGTTGTCTTACTCCGAGTCGTCTACTTGGTCCGCCATCTTGATATTTCTACAAAAATGTAGATGAATTTTGTTTAATTTATTATAACACTAGGTAACCAGAGGGAATAGTATCGGATTAGAAATATTATATAGCAGGAGGATGTTGTAGCTGAAAGCAAACTGCAGCTAATATGTAGAATGATTTTAATGAGCTTATTTAAAAATTTGATACATGAAATAGAGGAACCTCACTAAGGAAGCCTTATATATAAGCTTCCATAGTGGAATATGTTCTATATAAAAAATAATTTAAAAATACATGCAGACTCTTTTTTTGTAACTAATGTAGAATGTCGTCGAGTGAATGACATGAGTCGGGTCGTTTGACGATGAAACAAGGCAAAAAGCATATTTATTTGGCAGTATGCACGATTAAATTTGTATCCCAGATACATTGTATTGTTGCGGAACAAAGCTGGGATAGGATTGCCAGTACGAAACAACCATTATTATTTACATTTAGCCAAAGCACAGGGAAACGCATGCAAATTACAACTGTCACAACGGTCGGACAAACGTGAATAAACAACGAATTTGGCTTAAACGACACCAGAGAACCAACCCTACAACAGCAATTATCATTATGAACTTTACCAATGAAACTTTGCCCTCGAATCTGTGTGTAAAAATGCAGTGAAAATCCTTCCTAATCCAAGGACTCTTTATCCTAATAGAATAATCATAATTTTCTTTTTCTTTCGCAGGTGGTGTTGGTGTTCATTCTTAGTATAGCATCGCTTATAATTTACTTCATTGATGCATCGAGGTGAGTTTTTTATTATTTTTTTTATAAAATATATAAGTAATGAAAATATAATTATTCTCAAATATATAAATTTTCCATGTTCATATTATCGAAAGATTAATTCCATCGTGAACTTGAACTTTACGACCCTAAAAAAATATTATACGCATAATCAAACATTTTCACTTGATTTTCGAAAATGATTTGGGTTTTTATTAGTTAAATATAATATAAGATTGTATATAATAGCAGTGGTGGCTATTTAAGACATTTATTGATTAAACAGCAACCCGGCAACGAAAATGCTTTGCTGACATTTGACTTTACGCCAATTTAACGCCTAAATTCGGACGAGCTTAACATTTACTCAATGTTTGTATTATATTATTTACCTTGTCACTTTCTCTCAAAAGGTCACTTGGGAAATTCTCTATTGAATTTTAAATAATAATTCAAACTTTATTAACTTTGGGTCGTTTCGCATAATTTCAGTCTATTCGAGTTTTCCGCGCGTGAAAGCTTTTGCATGCAAAATGATGCAAATTTCAAATTAGGTTATTGTACATTATAAGCACGTATATGTATATATTTTATTATTTAACAACACAAATCGGTGCTGATAATGTGATTGTCATATCGATTTCAGTGAAGAGGTCGAGCGATGTCAAAAGTGGAGCAACAACATCACGCAGCAAATCGACCTAGCCTTTAACATATTTTTTATGGTCTACTTTTTTATACGAGTAAGTAATAACAACACAAATTCGATGTTAAATACTTGTACATTAACAACAATTTATCCTTTTTTAGTTTATAGCAGCTAGCGACAAACTGTGGTTCATGCTCGAAATGTATTCATTCGTAGATTACTTTACGATACCCCCTTCCTTTGTATCAATATATTTGGATAGAACATGGATTGGTAAGTTTATTATTATTTTCAGTATTTATTATTTATAAGGGGTTATGTTTTACTATCAATTAACTAAGCTTTAAGACATAAACAATGTTTCTATAAGGATAGGTACCTATTTACAGTTTATACATATAAATGCTTAATGGTAATTCCAAAGATGTATCTTCTTAGGGTTTTTTCAGTATATACAATATATGTATGTATGTATGCTTATGTGGCTTTAATTATAATATTACGATAATTATGTTAAATAGTTTTTATTTTTGGGGTAAATAAATATCCAAATATAAGCCGCCTTGTGGCCCAATTCGTGACTGATACTCTCAAGTTCGATCCATAAAGGCGGAAAAAACTGTGTCCACTGGTGTCACTTGGTATATCTAACGGAGCTATTTAGATCTTAATTTATGTGGGGTGGCCTGAAAAACCACCCCTACTATACATATATTATATAACCCAACCCCTTACAAGAGATCCCGATAATAGGGAAGGCGTCACGGTATTTATTTATTTAGTAAATAAATACAGTGATTATAGTTTTAAGAAAATCATCGGTACCCTGTTCTAGATGAGCAAATACCCGATTTAATGTTGTCGTAGCATATTGAGTCTAAAGTAATAGATTCCCGGGCATACGTCACCGTAAATACGATAGTAGAATTACTTAGCTACACTTAAGATCGTTTTTTTGTTATTTAATGCTTCGTCTGAGCCTCGGGCGAGGCACTAATTAACAAAAATCCAATCAAAAGTACAGCAAAGCAGCTCTGTTACCGTCTTTACGATATACGTTTACAGCGATGCACGCCTAGGAATCAAGCTTTACAATTGTATTTCTGTAAGGGGATGTTTTGTGGGTTTACATATCACTACAGATGATTTCATTATTAAAAATTTGGATGGATTTTAGGGCTCAGATTCCTTCGTGCTCTACGCTTGATGACCGTGCCTGATATATTGCAGTACCTCAACATCCTGAAAACTTCAAGCTCAATCCGATTAGCCCAGCTCGTCTCCATATTCATATCCGTGTGGTTGACTGCAGCTGGAATAATTCACTTGGTATAGGATTCACCCTTAATATTAACTTTACATTGTCGATATCCTGAACACGTATCCTTGGTTTAACAGCTGGAGAACTCCGGTGACCCTCTGGAGTTTAACAATCCTCAGCAGTTATCATATTGGACCTGCGTGTACTTCCTTATAGTGACAATGTCGACCGTAGGTTATGGCGACGTCTACTGCCAAACAATATTGGGAAGAACGTTTTTAGTATTTTTTCTTCTTGTTGGATTGGTAAGTTTTCTTTTCTTCTCATTCGTTACCTCCTATATTATCGTTGTCATCAATATGTTATGGTTATTATTATTTTTGGTTATTACCCATCATCAACAATATAAATGTGGCAATGTTTGTGAAGGTACTGAATGTTGACTTTAGTTGTTTTGCGTTTATTCGTATTATTTTTCTCTATATGTCTCTATTTCTCTCACACACAAATTATTATCTATATATTTATATGTTTTTTATTTGATAATTTTTTATTTCAATATTATGTGTATAGCGGTAACGAACGAAAATCGATTTAAATTAATTAACTTACTGTTGATATTTCCAAAAAAAAATAAACTAGACGAAGCTGTAAAAGATTGATAAATAGAACTTTTGTCAACATTCGTCCTAAAATGCTGTCATCTTTTCAAAATTACTATAAAACAATCAATGGAGCATTCAAAATCGAATTTAAGTATTAAAAATTTTGATTGAATAACATCAAATATAGTTAAATTTACATTCAATATACATTGCTTAATCACTATACATCACAAACTACGACCATATTCCGGTGAATTTAATTTGTTATTATTATTGTTTCCCCATCCTCACTACACCAATTATGCATTTATATAAGTACTAGAATACATATATAAAGGCATAAATAATATATATTTTTTGATATTCACATGTAAAATTATATATAACCAAAATATGGAGCTCAAAAAAAATATTCGTACATCTCTGAAATTCCCGCCCGCCCTAAATAAAGGGGTTACGAGATTATTTTTAATTAAAATATTTGACGTGTCGATACAAAATTAAATATTATAATAATGCAAAGCAGGATAGTTCGGAAAAGTGAGTCAGATAGGTTCCGTTTGAATTTTTTCACATTTTTTTTTATGTTTTGATCACGACACGATTCCACATTGACACATCCCATCGATCTCACATACCGTATATTGACAGAAACTCTCCAAAAAAGAGACCTATTCGTTTCGATTTTCATTTTACTTTCATTCCATTATTTATTATTTACAATTACCGCATGCATTTAATTTTGAGTTGTGTTTTTGTGAACCTTTTGGCTGTTGTTTTTCTAGCTTGCTTGAGCTTTTGACACACAAAAATCTCAATCCTGTAATCGCAATTTATATCACTATATATTTTACTACATTAGTGTGGAGCGAACCGTAAGTAGTTTGAATCATATGAAACAGGTAGCGATATGAAGACTATTATGAGAATACCTATTATTTTTGTGTGTGTGTGTTTATGATAAGTATTATTAATAATGTTATATTTTTCTCTCTCTAAATGTACGTTGATTTTAATGGCCTCATTAGAATCTATGTATATTTGTTATGGTATGTGTGCGGTTGTCGCAGACAATAACGCCATTGTCTATTACAGGCAATGTTTGCAAGTAGCATCCCTGAGATTATAGAGCTGGTAGGGAGTAGGTCCAAGTACAGTGGCGAGCTGAAGCGAGAACATGGCAAAAGGTACTAAACTATTTGTCGAAATCATCGGTGAACTCCTCATACCCCATGACCTGTCTCCTATATCTTGAAGGCAGGTCATCGGGTGATGCAATGACGAAACAATCATTGATTCTTCACTGCATACAGAGGAGTTATTTGGCATCAGTTACGTCAGATGTCTTGTGTTATCTACTCACTTGCACCATTAAGTACCAAACGTGTAGTTAAGCTCGCGTATGGTACGTGGTCGAGTGTACAACTATCAGAAAGTCTCTATTATCTCCAATCAATAATTAGGCAACGCCTTTATTTTTC
The DNA here is from genome assembly GCA_022606485.1 of Agraylea sexmaculata. Lineage (NCBI taxonomy): Eukaryota > Metazoa > Arthropoda > Insecta > Trichoptera > Hydroptilidae > Agraylea > Agraylea sexmaculata. The sequence continues at coordinate 213,220 of JAGTTH010003873.1, read as the reverse complement.
TTTCTATCTACTAACACACCTAATCAATACTAATTCATAGTTAAAACTATCTCTATGTTGTAGCCGTAGTTTGCTTTAATATAATATATAAATAGTAACACTATGTCTGTTTAGACTCGATGCATGTAATGATAATATATATATAGTTACCTCACAACAATCGCAGTCCATTGAACACTCCAGCTTAAAGACACTGGTAAAGCAACTAGTTTAGGACTGCACACGACTTTTATTTGAATTACGTTTTTACTTTTGGTTCATTTAATTAAACTTAGCGATCATTGAAATGATAATTAACAATATCTAAAGACACACAACATGATTATGATACTTTCCACACCTGACACATAATACATCCTCCTCATTCGTTAAATCGCAACGTAAGAACCTACGATGACTCACTACAGCCAAACATATCATGCTCATTGCCACACAGCCTTGTAGTTACTGTAATGCTGCGCCAGTCTGATCGAAAGCAAGCGTAGACTTACATAAACTTGTGTTAAATGGACGATTACTAGTACCGTCCTCAGAGATATTCAATGCCGGTTAATTATGAATATATATAATTAAATTAGAATAACGAGCATACATCACACATACACACATGCATACAATGTTTGTTTCGTTGTACCCAGTAGTTGTTAGTTAGCGCGGGCGGGCACTGTGTTCCCTGAACAGATCGAGTCTGTTGCCGGTCATGTGTATTGTAATATGATTGCATATTGAGATACATATACCCATATATACCTATGTTAGTACTATAAGAATGGATTAGAGAGTTTCAATGAGAGTAAGTGGGTGGGTGATATCGATAGGCTGTATTCGCCAGCTGGATCCCCGAGATCACGGAACTGGCGGCGCAACGGAACAAGTATGGCGGGAAGTACACCAAGGACATACGCCGCAGGTACTGCCCCAGAACGCGCCTCCCCTACTTCACCTAACACGACTAATGCTTCAAGCTGTCACACACTATAGGGGGTGGTGCTTTCAGTTCCTTCCTCCTCAGCGACGGCCGTTCTTGGAACACCCTATAATCGTCCGTCGCTGCGGGAACGAACTGGCCCGCCCCGTTTTTGCTAAGTCGATTCACATTTTTTTCCATTTTGTTTTCGTTCATTACTAATATATCGTAAGTTATTACATTAAACATTTATATTTTTCATATACTATATATATATAATTAACAAAATTTGGTCGATTTGAATGCAGAGTTTGTTTTTGCAGTAACTATTTACCTTTTTACTAGTGTTGGTTTCTTGGTGCCATGGCGCATGCTCAGTAAGGACTAGATCTCCTGTGCATTCCGACCGTGATGGCATTTTCTCTATCACCCTTGGAAAAGATGGCATCAGAGGGTCGGAAGCGCTCATTTATATATATACATACATTGTAATGTTTTGCATACGTACACTATATTGTAATATCGGCTTGATTAAAGATCACGACGAACAGATTTCTATCGACATCCATACTGTGTATTGACATATATCCATCTTTATATATATATATAGCCACGGATATGTCCCATTTCTTAAAGTGCGACATGATGTGATGTAATGATGTAAATGAGTAGTGTTGTTGCGGTTAATATTATCTATTATAATAATAATATGTTTTGCTTGCACACGATGCCTTGCCGCCACTCAGTAGCGCTAGTTCCAGCACCACCATGTCCCAAGAAACACACACAGCCAGTGCCGCCGCCGGTAACTAAAACACCCACTCACTCCAATCATTTTATAATCATGTCTCTTAACAATACGGCTTAATCCGAAACGATCAACAGTTTAGTCCCCCGTACGATGATTCTCAACTATCTGCCACGTTAAAACACTAGTCGCATCGCATTTCAGAGAATATGAACGACCAACGCGAAGAGAGTCCATCTAGTCGAGGTTTAATTCATTTTTGTTTGTACATAACAACAGTGATGTTTCACATTGATTATAATTACAGTGAATAATTTATTATTTCTTTACTAACATATTTAATTATATATATATATTTTACTTTACCCTTTTTTACGCACCCGATGTTCCCCGAGTGCCCGAAAGTTTCGTTGCGACGTCTATTCCTCTACCCTGTCCGAATGAATTCCCTAGGCCCGGTTTCTTCAACTGGTGTTAAATCTCGAGCACGTTTCAATCGGCGATTTACGCGCCAAATGCGTTTCTTCAAGATTTAGCTCGAGCTACCAGCTGTCAAAATCCAGCTCGCCGATATAGGGATGTTATATCCGCAGTTTCGAGCCAAATGTTCTCTTTGGATACACACATTGAAACTGCTCGGCTATAGTTATAGAAGAAACGGAATATACGAGTACAATCTCCTGCCACGTAGCATGCGATTTAACACGACTTGAAGAAACTGGCTCCTAATATCGTCAACCCTCGTTGAGATCGCACCTGGATCTGCATCAAATGTGGCAAATGCAACAACCGGTCGATAATCTCAACGATGGCGATCCTCCCCTTCCCGCAAACCGATACATGAATATAGTGTTACGTATTAAAAAAAACAGAACGCTGAATCTGAAAAGTGATCCATGATGACCAACTGTGTAGCTACATTTATTATTTGTCTGTCGGCGTATAGGCGATATTTGCCAGTTGTATCCCAGAGATAATTGACTTGATCGGGACTAGGCCAAAGTACGGCGGCACACTCAAGAACGAGCGGGGACGCAGGTGAGCGGACTCCGGAGCAAATGTCAATCCTACTGTTTGTGTTTCGTGTTGTGACAAACTAATATATATATATATATTTATATAAAATAACATATCCTTTCTCCTCTACTCTACTCTCTTGTCTTTCTCTCTATATATATATGAATATATATCTCTCTTCCTAGCACGCTTTATGTCAACACATATGTTATTATTTAATTTATTTATTTTCAAAGAGGAATTAATCCTTTTTTTTGTATGTATTGAGAAAGAGATACATATATATCTATATACGCATTTTTGTATTTTAATATACTAAAAAGTATATAAATATATTAACATTAGCCAGTTTGTTTAATGTTTATAAATGGTGTTTTATTTGTTGTTTTCCATATTACTTGATGAGAAATTTAATGTTGTGGTTGTTCACAATTATTATTAGGTGATTTAGTTGATCGGAGGAATGTTGTACTGTGTGATGATCTGTTATAATTTTGTTTGGACTATATTCGTTGTATTGATTTTTAATTTTTTATTATTTTGGTCTACCTCTCTTTCTCTCTGTCTGTCATTGATTTGCCATTCAACTGAACAACATTCTTCTTGTACAATTCGTAGACTACTACTATGCAGTATGATTATTACAGTTGAGAGTTCACATAGGAATCCTGTCAGAATATGTCTCTGTTTGATTATATTTATGAAATACTGTTGATAATGTTTAGTCTCTATTGACAATGTTTTTGGCGTGATGGTAGAGTGACATTTTATGTATGCAAAAAACTGTGTCGATCCTGCACGTGTATATATATATACATATTATATTCACATATCTATATATTTTTGTTACATTTTATTAACTAAAAAAAAATACTAAATTATTCGACCTATAAGTATATAAAACATATTTTAAAATTACCATAATTCATTAGCAATCGTCACCATATTGATATTAATAGAGCGTGGCAAGGCTGTGTGCATTTAGGACATGATATCATATTATATTAATTAATATAGCAGCTAGCGATATATCGGCTGTAGTTATATTTATAAGTAAACTTTATATACTTTTATTACTTACACTAAATACAAGCAAAATTAGACATTAAGTCGTAGGTTCATTGCGTTGTCTATTGTTTGGATAATATGGTGGATAATGTTTGGTAATACTCTATCCTGTACTGCCAGACCTCAGCCATTCCCAAATTCTTGACCAACTCAAGTAAAACAGAAGGTTGTTCACTTCTTTTTTTTCAATAATATTGGTTTAATATTAATACCTTTATCATTTTATAGATAATATAGTGTTTAGCCTGCTGATTAGTTGCATGGCAGCCATTTTGCACGTCCTTAAGCTGGTAGTGATCAAAAATTCACTTGTTTGGTAACAGTGTTATATAATTACATTATTTTGTTATTACATTTATTATGTTGTGCTTCTTTTTATTACATAAATGCTGTCAATCATGTACAGCGTTTATCTAAATCAAGAAAAGATGTGTTTTTATTATTATTTGTTGCAGTAATTAAAAATAATTATTCTTATCTTGATTTAGTAACATTTAACGGATTTAATCCACATATTTTGCTGTTGGTGCTAAATCTTATTACACATATAAAATATACAAAATGCTTTATTAATATTTCATCTCAATTTCGCTTATTGATACTAATGTTTTTTTTTTTTTGACGTCAATTCAAATCACTTGTACTGAACATAAGCTCATGTGTTCTCAATCACTATATAACTTTTGTATAAAGAAGCTTTGGCACCAGCAGAAAAGCATGAAATGCAATCGTTGTATATTTAAAACTTAATTTTAAAAAACCAATCTGACATAATTTGTGTGTAAATTTAACAGGCATATTGTCGTGTGTGGCCACATTACTTACGAATCCGTCAGCCATTTTTTGAAAGATTTCCTTCACGAAGATAGAGAGGATGTGGACGTCGAAGTTGTCTTTCTGCACAGGTATGAAAAATTATTTTATGAGTGATACATTAAATTTGAATGGTTGTTGTTAAATTTAAAAAATGTGTAAGTATCCGTCGGATTGTTCATAAATTTTTGAAAGAATCAAGATTGAAGTAGTGACCGTGGGATTTCAGAAAAGAGCCGGATCTAGAGCTGGAAGGGCTGCTGAAGCGTCACTACACCACCGTGGAGTTTTTTCAGGGTACAATGATGAATGCTGTGGACCTTGAACGTGTCAAGGTTAGGCAGCGAATTGCGAAAGCTGAAATTATGCCAACATCATCTAGCACGACAATTGTTTCACACTATTTTTTATAACTATTCATTTGAGACATTCAATACTCTTATTTTGTGTGTACATTATAAATAATTCACTTTTGTAGGTTTGACATACTATTTAATTATTATTATTATTTTTCAATTGTCTTTGAGCAATATTAAAGTTGGCTTTGTATATTTTGGATACGTACAGTTTTTGAAAAAGATGGTAGCCAAATCAAACGATTCAGAAAAACAGACTACCATGTTTTTCAAAGACGAAATTCAAAGTATATTTTATAGATTCAGCAAATAATGTCATGTTCGTGCATGCTACAATATTTTTTTTTGATAAATCACTTTTAAAGAATTAAAAAAAAAATCGTCTGTCGGTGAGATGGCAACGCTACGAAGAGCTGTGTAGTATGTAGAGAAGATAGGAAACGTCTGTAAAAATTGGCCAGCAAAAAGGATCTAAAACAAAATATTGTTTAAACCTTTTCATTCATCAATTTCAGCATTAAAATCCATATAAATAAATTCCGATCCCCGAATGAAAGGGTTTTAATATGATTATTTTTGTAAAATGATAGTATTCTTGAAATACTAGAAAACCGCTTTTGTAGTGGATGTTAATGGTGATGTGATGGCAGGAAGCCGCCCGACTTGGAATTGGAAGGACTCTTCAAGAGGCATTTCACTACAGTGGAGTTCTTCCAGGGCACCATCATGAACCCAATTGATCTGCAGAGGGTCAAGGTCAGTCTCAGATCTACCAAGAGATTGTGGTCCATGTTATCATTGTTGTACCACTAACTAAAACTTTCGGAGCGTTCCAATCATTACTTACTCGTGTGTGTGTGTGAGTGTGTGCATAATGTTTAATGGCTGTATGGTAAAAGTTGCATTTTATGTTTTTTTATATATTTATGTGTGTTTTGGAAGTCTGCATTGAATTTTGTGACATTACTTTCTTGATTCGAATTAAATGCAGCTGTACAAATGTCCATGTTGTGCCTTTTTCAATTGATGATCCCTTCAATCTGCAACAGCAGGATCTACTATACCTTTTACCTTCCAATATAATTTCATATGAATGTGCAATATACATACAGTACATATACAAAATTTGCATTAAATATGTGAAAAATGATATCGAATTGGCTAAATTTTACATGCTCCTATTTTCACCCGATGCTCTTTTAATGTGTTTTCCAGTGAGTAGATACATCAATCTTCAATATTGATGTAATAATTGTTGTGGGTGTGTCTATGTTGTTTAACTTTGAATGATTGTGTCTGTATTGATTGTAGCTTAATTGGTGTTTTATTATAGGTACAGATTTTTAGTTCGATTTCGAATAAGTTATGAATTCCTTACAGTTTGATATTTAAATTCATAAACGCGTCCCTTAAAATATAGAAAAACCGATCGTTTTCAATAGTATTGGATCTTCTTACATTGATTAGCCAATTCATTGAAATGGTAAGTTTTTGATAAATATCAATCACAAATGTATTTTCACATTATTTATTGTAGCTCCTTCAAAGTTAACTTGAAGATTAAAATAGTTTGATTAAAATTCATGACTTACATTATTAGTCTACACATTGATTTATCCAACACGTTTGAAAATGTACACAATTAGAATGCTTATTTTGATAGGTATACCTTTTTATCAAAAGATGAATATGAGTAAATTCTTTGATAGAAATTGGTATATATGCTTAGTAGTATTCACCTTATTATTAGTGTTGATTGAATGTTGCATTCGTTTGACATGTTTTTGAATGTAAAATACCTTTAATTTACTAATCAACTTATTCAGAATATTATTTTTTTCTTAACATGTTATCATATCCAATTTTTTTTTAAAAAAGGTTCATGAAGCTGATGCCTGTTTGGTGCTAGCAAATAAATATTGTCAAGATCCTGATGCTGAAGATGCTGCCAATATTATGAGGGTTATTTCTATCAAAAATTATTCGGACGATATCCGAGTAATTATACAACTTATGCAGTATCACAATAAAGTGAGTTTAATTTATATTTATTTAAGGATAATACTCACATATGATCACAATTTATAGGCATACCTTTTAAATATACCTTCTTGGGATTGGAAGCAAGGGGATGACGTCATTTGCTTAGCAGAATTAAAATTAGGATTCATAGCACAAAGTTGTTTAGCTCCTGGTTTCTCAACGATGATGGCAAATCTTTTCGCCATGAGAAGTTTTAAAACTGTAAGTATATTAAATATTTTGTACTTTTTTTCTGTTTTTTTTTTGGCGAAAGGAAATTTTCAGTTCGAATATTTCTGGAGCATTTTTAAAAATGTATTGTATTTTATAAATATTTTATGTATGTCAGCCACTTTTTTAAATGTTCATCATTTAAACATATTCTAATATAATAGGTCCAGTGTCATAAGAGATTCGTGAAGGCGCTCAGAGGATTAGGAATATTTACTGTATGTAATTTTTTTCATTTTATATGGTGGTGGTGCCCAATTTACATCATTTATTGGTAAAAAAAAAACAAGTATTCAAGAGCAATTTAATAAATGTTCTAATTTAAAGTTGGAGGGAGGTGTCATTACATTTGATTTATGTACTGAAAATTGCTTCTTAACTCCAGCGGACATATGGAGAATTTGAGTGTTGTAATGTGGAAAAGTATTAGGGCAATTTATTTAGGAATCATTTTGCAGTCACCAGATATGCAAGTTTGGACTAATGACTATCTTCGAGGCACTGGCATGGAGATGTATACTGAAACACTAAGCCCCACATTTATAGGAATGCCATTTGCTAAAGCTACCGAGTAAGTGGGTTACAGTAAAATAATAAACACTCAGCTGTTGTCATAGCTTGTCTCCAATAAAGTGTTTTTGTTTACATTTTTACAAAAATTCACTATCTTTATATATACGTTCTGTGTTTCAATTTGTGTCCTGTTTGTTGTGTATTTATAATATATATATATTGTATTCACAGTTGTAAAAAAAAATATTTAAAAAAAAGAATGTAAAAGATTTCACAAATCCAAATTGAAAATTAAAAATAAAAAGAATACCAAGCCCCCTTAGTTAATATTGTGACAAGTTGCTTTCTTAATGCAGACAAGTTGTTGTCAGCTTTATGCTTGCTTAGTTATTGAAATATTTAAGGAAATACACAAACAAAATACTCTTGTATATAGGTGTTTGGGCGCATGTCGGTGATGGTTCTTTTATAATATAAATATATATGACACCCCCTATGATTAACAGGGATGGGGCGGTACGAGGCCGTCGCGAGTATACAGGCCAGAATGCTAGACAAAATGGTCCTAACAGCTGTGAGCCGTGGTCGCCGATTCGGCGCTTATTGTATGGGAATTCGACTAAATTATGTACTTTTCAACCATTATACTACTCTATACAACCTATTTACACTACGATCTTCATGAAAAAAATATCACCTAGTCTTATAAATCTACTCGACACAATTGTTACATATTTATACCCATTACTATAATATTTAAATTAAAATAATATGACCAAAATATCGATTTATGGAGTCCAACTATTTTATTGATAATATATTGTTTTTATAATAATTTGTACAAAAAACAATTAAAAAATGATCATTTATATATTTGTATATTCCGTTTTTTCAAGCCGTGTCAAAGTTAAAGCCGATTATAACCGTTATGAGCCGAAGCGACGAGTTCTTCCGTCACCACCGAGATATTAGAAGGCCTGACAAGTGATGAGCTTGACAGAGGCTACACCAATCAAACACGGTCGGTTTCCCTTCTGGACCAATCATCTCACTCATACTGTCCGCCATATTAATATTTATATATCCAGTTGTGATGCATTCATATCGATGGTGTTAATTCTTCACGATATTTCACTCGAACGGGGGGGAAAATAGAGCACAAGTTTTGATTTGCCTTTAGCTGTAACTCACCGATATCACCGAGTTAAGATTTGACAGTTCGTAACACGAGCTAAATCTTAAACGCATTTTGCGCGCAAATCGCCGAGTGACACGCGCCCGAGATTTATGTCAAGTTGAAGAAACCCTAAGAGCCGGTTTCTACGTGGCAAAACATTGTACGAATCTCATGTCATATACAAATATTCCTTTTCTTGAAACAATACTAAAGCTATATCCGAGCGGTTCCAATGTTTGTATCGCATGCATTCAGGGGAACTTGCATAACACGCGCTCGCACGAGCTCGAGATTTTGCTATAGCACGCCGATATTAGCGAACTAGGATTTGACACGAGCTTGTGGCACGAGCTACATCTGGATTAAACCGAGTGACACGTGCTCGAGATTTAACTCTAGTTGAGGACTATCTATGGAACTGTGAGCCACTATCTATGGAACTGTGAGGAACTACACACTATCTATGGAACTGTGAGGAACTACAAGGTGAACGAGAGCTACTCGTAGAATCTTTGTTATTAGGTGGCAAAATGGGGCCAATAGGTCACGCTGACATGGTCAGCTCTGCGAGCAATTTCACCGCGTTTAAGGCTTTCTGCCATAAATTTTACATGCGTGCAAAAAATACAGTAAATAAATAAAAAGAAAAAAAAAATGTGGATCGGCACTATTTTTGTGCATCACGCAAAACAGTAGCTCTCAATCTGCTTAGTGCAAAGCGGTGTGGTAAGAGGATACCCTATCCTTACAGACACACCGGGTGGAGGTGGGTAATAGTCTAGTTGAGGAACCAGCGTTAATTAAATGTGTAATAATAGTTTATGGTATATTTTTTAATGGAGATGGAGGTGTAATGGTTGTAATGTATATAATATCGCCTGATTTCCATACTTCGCGTATTGTATGTGCGAGCACGGCGCTGACGTCACACATTGTATCCTCCGGCCCGTATAACAGAAAATGCGTGAAAAAGTGTCGGTGGCCCCGGGCGGTACAATGATGCTGAATATGTTTCGCTATCCGGGTGAATCGTAGTGTTGAACTGTTTGGTTATGTGTGTTACAGTCACCCGACACGCAAGCGTGGCAGAATGATTACCTGCAAGGCACAGGTTGTGAGATGTACACGGAGACCCTCTCACCATCCTTCACCGGCATGACTTTCCCCCAGGCCAGCGAGTAAGGCAACCCAGCGCCCAACCTCTAACAATACAATACAACATTTTAGACATTCTAAACCGCACGATTATTAACAGTTTTTAAATGCACCACATTCCTTTTGTTTTCAAGATATTTGAAAATGATTTTTTAGATTTTGACTAAACATCGAGAGTATTTAATCGAAACGAAAGCATGGTTGAGTATTTGTATGTGTATAAGAATGTTTCATTATTACTACTACTAACTAATTTATTCACTATACACAGTTTTCACACCAAATTCAATATTTCAGTTCAAATTAATCTTTTGGGACAGCGTACGACCCGCAGATCTCTTACTTTTTAAATTTTAATATATTATTTTTATTGGAGCCGCCTTGTGGTTAGTGTAACGGATTCCTGAGTGAAGACTTTGATTCACGGCACCGGCAAAAAACGGTCTCCACTGGTGTCACTTGGTAGATCTAATAGATCTGAAGGGCTCATTGCTGTGTGGTGGTCTGGGAAACCACCTCTACTATTATATATTCTCCCGTAAAGGCCAAGGTGTCCTGGCCAACCCTTATAAAGGGACTCCTGTCAATAGGGAAGGCGTCACGTTATTTTTTTTTTTTTATTTTTACAAGTTTTTATCCTCTCTGTATTCACCGCGACAAAGGAAAAATGAAAAATAGGATTATTCGTATGTGTATACACGATCTGTAGGGGTGATTAGAGACAATTGGAAAAAAAACGTTAATCGGGCTTTTAACTAGAATATTTTAAGGGAAGGTAAATCATGTGCTTGATGGAATCCCATTTTATTTTTAAGAAAATTAAAACAAAAATCCTACTATTTTGACAAAATAAAAATGTCTGATGAATACAAGCCGATAATTGTCGAAAGGCTTCATTTATTTATTTATACACGCCATGGGGAACTATTCATTTATTTATTTTTACCTGTGGATAATATTAACTATTACTAGTTACACAGCTCACCGACAGTCCGTCTTAATAATCGCCTCAGTAATCACCTTACGATCCAGGAAATCAAAGTAAACCTGGATCAAGACGATCGATCGGGATTTTGTTACATGATCACAGTATTTGTAGGCATGCGTCTTATACCCTGAGCTATTACGCTGGTTATATAATATTAAATTATAATTCTACTGTTTATTAGTAACAATTTGATATCTGATTAGATAACAAACCGTATCTGTACATATATAAGGCATTAATACACTCACAAAAGTTCAGTAAAAGTAAGAGAATTATCTCAGTAAGGCACGACACAGACATGAATGTTCGTTTGTGCTCTTTGATGTCATTTTATGCTCGTTAATGTAATAAGCTTGACAATGATTGGCGTTCGTGTTTGTTTACATTTCTCTCATTGGTGGAAATTACAGAAGCACCAATGGCAAATTTTTCGTTTACTAATAAAAACACATATTTTTTAGAGGGTGATATTTTTTATTGGTAGTAAAGATAAGTATGGTATAAAATATCCCCCGAATAATCCCCCGGCTCTGATAACAGGCCATTACTCTTTTCATGGAATTTTCCATGATTTTTCAGAGAGATGTGGCTGTATTTTGCCAATGACGTGTTAGATCACGGAATTGTTTCTGAAAGGGGTGAATGACTTTGAAATGAAATAGGATGAATTTGAAGTGAAAACCTGTACACGGTTATATAAAAAATATGCGGTTTCATGACGCTTTGCTTCACTGTCACTCGGTGATATGTTTTTTTATTGTATTTACACGCCTTTATAAGGTTTTTTACTCTAAAAACCTGTTAATAATCTTGTATTTATTATTAATCCTTTGCACTTGTATGTCCTATTGCAAGCACCAATTTTCAATCGAATATTTTATTAATTTACACTGTTTTACTTGCTTTCTGGAGCACTGATAATCATCATACACTAATTACAATCCAATTTATAAAAATCATTATGACAATGATCTTAGTAAAAAAAAGTAATATGTAGAGTTTTACTACACATTTAATTTCATTTATTTATGATCAATAAAAAAACAAGTAAGGTTTATAAAATATTTTTTTGAATAAGAGGAGAAATATGTTTGATTATAATTTTCTATATTTAAATATGAAAATTTTAAAATCGGCGGTAATTCATTCCGAGTGCAAAGGGTTAAAAATTTCAATAATGATCAGAATATTAGCAACTATGCATCTTTTTCTTAACTATAATTACATTAATAAAAGCAAGATAACTTCACTAAGATACATTGCTGTGTCTTTTTTACTTTTAGAGAAGTCCATAGTTTCAAATCGAAATGTTATAAAGTAGAAATATTTGAAATGATTGAAGTATTTGATAGAATTTTTAATTTTATATATTTCTCTCGTAATTTATTTTGTTATAACTTTTTAAGTTTAGGTTAGGGTTTCTATAACGTTCTAGCTTTTATTCAAAGTCATTTGAAAAAGGAGTACTTTGACAACTAGTCTTTCAAATGATTACAGGCAAAGCATCATGAAATCAATTTATTCTTATTTAACAACCCTCTGTGTATATATTTATGTATTTACCTATATGTAACATATTTTTCTATTAATGCAAGAATGCTGTATATAGTTGCCTTGTGAGTTAAGCATGTTTACACTTTAATAATAGCACTAAGCCCACTGCAAAGCTCTTTTAATTAGCACTGCCTGGCTATGAATGTTTTTTTTCTTCTTTATATATAAAATAATTAACAATAATATTTAATCTTAGCAAACATTCGGTTTGTTTTCTATATTTTTCTCTCTACTCTAGTAACTTTTCAAATCACACAATTGAACAATACGTTATTTTTAGTACTAACAATTAATTAACATTTTCAGACTTTGTTTTACAAAACTGAAGTTGTTACTTCTGGCTATTGAAATAAAGGGTGGTGATGAAGGTAACGATAGCAAAATATCCATCAATCCTCGAGGAGCCAAAATTCAAGCCAATACTCAGGGATTCTTTATTGCTCAGTCAGCAGATGAAGTTAAACGGTAAACTCAATAATATCACCATAAAATCATAAAACAACAAAAAATACAATACTAATTTCTTACAGGGCTTGGTTTTATTGTAAAGCATGTCATGAAGATATAAAGGATGAAACCCTCATTAAAAAATGCAAATGTAAAAACTGTAAGTATGCTTTCTAATTATTATTTTTTTATTTACTGATGAAATTTCTGCTCAATTTTTACAACAAAATTCACAATCTTCATACTGTTAAAAGTGTATTTTTCCTTGTTAATTAAGAAAAGAACAACTCTATATCGTAATATGTTTTCTATTGGGGAATATTTTAGTGGCAGCGCAACAAAGGAAAATTGTGGGTGAACTAGGTAACTGAATTATAAACAGTATACTCAAATGCCTTATATACTATGAAAAAATATAGACCTAAATATTGTAGTCATGTACTGTGCAACTTTTTTCAATTACTGACCTACTTTCTTACATTGCCTAAGCCTATATTTGCGCCAAAGTTATTCATATTTTTCTGATATTTTATTTCTCACGAATGCCATTGAATAACTCTTTTATATACCATTTTCTACTTAAAGGAATAAATACTTCAAATACTACCTTTCTTATGTTTTGGTCATGCAATAGAATCAAAATTGATGAAATGTATCTACGTCTCTTTGCTTTACCAGTCAATTTCCAAACATTTACATCCATCGCATGACCAAAATTGTATATTGTGTTTTTTACACATTTTAATTTAAGAATGTCACAGAATGACTTGAAAATATAATAATACCATCACAGACGCCCTACTGTCGCACATTCTTATTTTGATTTCACAGTGCATGAGTTTTTAATAGTCTTGTGATTGTTCCTTTTCTATCAGATGAATGATATACACATTCTTTATTCATAGTTCATAATAATTATCAATTGGTTTAAAAATTATGATCAACAATGGGTATGATATTATGCAGGAAGGCAGAGTCGGAGTGTTTTAAACACATAATTTTTAAACTCTTCAAAAATATTCTTATGCCGATTTGTAGGTCCCATACCCCCGAATCCTCACAAATTCTCAATCCTCTTTTTTCACTGATTGCCCTGGGTTCTTTGAAATAATATTTTTGCTTACACTTCCACAACAACCAACAGGACAGTTGTTACCCGAACTTTAAAAAAAAATGTAACAATAACATACACAAGCTTAATCATTTATGTAAATAAATTTAAAACTGAACAAGGTGGAATATGCTATGATCATACAATACTTTTATATCATGTGAGGTATTTTAAAATTTCATCAGCGTGTTTTTGTTGTTTTTCGATATGCTGGATTTTTACAGATGTCGGAATGATCATGATGCAGACAGGCATGGTGAAACAGGGTCTGAACACCTACCGAGGTTATATGGAGGGTATGATATTATACCCATATAATGAACAGCTGTTTTCATACTAACCAATTACTAAAGTCATAATATGTGTGCCAATAATTAATTGATCATGTGGATTTTTATAAACCAGATTTTCCATCTACTTTTTGTATACAAACTAATTTACCGTATAGGGATTGAATCTCTGGTTTATATTACTACAGCCTTCATTTTAGATGGTCAAGCTATCGCTAAAAATAAGCTATTCCAGAAATAATACCTCATTCACATAGTGTATTTGCTGCTGTACAGTTGGGTCTTATTAAGAAGTATCTATTGACATTTTGGAACATTACTCAGAATATTAATCATACTGCTGTATTCAGTGTGCTAATATTATTGTGATTTGCTTTAGTACTAATTCCACTGTCCCTAATTCCTCCAATCTCATATTCACACGTATTATTTATGTTTACTATACTTCCATTTGTGGCTGCATGAACTGTTTGATTATGTTTTTGCCCAGGGCGACTCAGTTATATGTGTACATGTACTTATTTTCGAACTAAGAAAGTGTCAACTCAAAGGGGTGATTTCAAGTCTGGTGTTGAACTAAACCCATGGTTACCTTTACCTATATGTAATGTCACTGAGCATGATCCATCATGCATGTAAAATCACACTAACTGTTAACGTGTCTCTTTGTTGGTTCAGTGGCGACATTCAGGAAGGGTGTCCGAGCTGTGCAGATGGTTGGCAGGGCAAGTATGTATATCACAAATAGCCATACATTCTGTTTAAAATGAAGTCAGATTCGCTGATTAAATTATTTACAGATCACTTTTATATATTTAACTGTGCCTTATTTTCGGCCATCAAACATCCGAAAATAAATATTTTTTTAAATGTGTCCGTTTCGTGTCTTACAATGTTTAGTGATTGATGTTTAGCCTTGAGATTATAACAATTATAACCCTAATAGATATTTTCCAAATTTTGTGTTGTACACATAAATGTTTTTATTTGATGTGTCTTTCTTTTTTCAATGAGACATGTTATTGAAAAAATTTAGTGGTCATATATTTATATATGTGTTGTACTTTTGATGGAAATGATTAAATGTTTATGTAAAGAAAAGGGCTCAGCAAACACACAAAAGTTCTCACATCACAAAGGCACTAATTATTTGATCATTTGGATAACTCACAGTTGTAAATAGATATCAGAAATACATGAAAATGTGTGACTGTAAACATTTCAATTGAATTTCTTTGTGCTTTATGACACATGTGTGTTTTCCTACTGTCTAAACACATAAAAAATAGTATTTCTAAATATCTAATAATTCTAATGAACACACTGTTGAGTTTTCGCTAATATATATTCTAATACCTACTTTTGTCAACCATGTTTTTGTGTGTTTTTTGTCTTCTTCCTCACTTATGATCGCACGGTGTTATAGGCGATGAGGAAAACATACTTACAAGTAAGAGTTCTCTATGGCATTTTAAAATTAAAAATAATAAATAATGATCTAATTAGACACTCATGCCGCTCTCCTCTGCTGACAATCGTACAGTCCATTGTATTATTTGCTAGATTATTCCAATTTGGAATTGTCTATCTAAGCAACGCAATGCTTTATGCCCCCTCATATGTTAAAAATTATTTCCAAAATATAATTAGTTAATGAAATACAACCAGCCATACACCCTTTTCATACAATAGACGCATGAAAGTACATTTATTTTGATAATTTATCGCTTTAGTACTTGTGTTGTCAATTATCAAAACAAATATACTTCCATCCACTGCACTCTCATTTATATTCTGTAACCTTTAGTTTGAAAAGCGCATGCTGAATCAGTAAGCTTTATGTTGTGCATGATAATTACTAATATGTTTTTCTTATAGACTTATATTGAAATATTGTGGTATGTTGAACTTGACCGCTTTGTACATCATTTGCTAAAACTTCTTTAACAAAAGAGAAATAATATTTTCTTCTTTTTCCTTGTGTGATGGTGTATTGGAATGTTGTCTTGGGATGATTTGCAGATGACCATCACCCACCTCCCACCTTCACTCCGCCGGAATTACCCAAGAAAGTCCACGTAAGAGGTACATAAATACAAACGTTCACTCTCTCTTTTTCAATCAATAAAAAAAATAATCATAACCGATAGTATTTGCTTTGCTATCACTATTACAAATCATATAGAACCAATTTTAAATTTAGATTTTTTCACTACACAACTTCATATAATGTAAAGAATAAATTAACAGCTTATTTTTATTATCAAAAAAATGCTTCATCTTGAATTAAATTTAATAACGACAATAAAACTAAATTCAAATATTTCAAGGATTGGTTGTGCGTGTTATTTGCATACTTTATTTTATGATGCTTAGAGAAAATGGGTTTTAAATACCTACACAACCATGCCAAATATTTATTAGTCTTTTGTATTTATAACACTGGAATTAACATTAAAAGTCACATTCCAAACTATTACTACATTCATCACAACACCTACTCTTTGTTTCTTATGTTCCTGGAGGTAATCCGGTTCGATCGTTTTGATCCTGGTTTACCCTGATTTCTTGAATTGTAAAGTATATACTGAGGCGATTATTAAGACCTGTGTAACTAGTAATAGTTGAGATCACTGACAAACAATGAATTAACACATTGTTGGGTCTAAAAAACCAAATTTGTAAAAAAAGCCCTTCGAGGCGTTTATAAATAAAAGTAATATCAACATCAAACTTAAAGCATGTGCTCATCATTGATAAGTTACCTCACCTCTGAGAATGTCTAAAATTTGACATATGCTCTACAAACATAAGAAACAAAGAGTACATGCTTACTTCTGCTTCATTATCCGAACAAATTGAAGCTAATTAGAATTTCTCTAACATCTTTACCATGCATAAAATCTATTCTTAATTGTGATAACCCTTTCAAAGAATACAATAATTAAATATTCTAGTCACTTTGAAGAGGTTATATTGCTACCTCGAGAATTAGATTCATGCAATTAATTATTTGCTTTACCAATCCAAATAAGTCGGTCTATTTTTCTACACTATTAGAATATTATAGTGCATAGTGCTACTGTGCAAACCACAGCTATTTGTAAAAAATGCACATGTTATAGTATTTTTATAGTCAACAATTTCTATTATACAAGAATTATGACCCTGAATGACTATACAAATTATAATATGTACTAGTGCAATCACTACTAAAAATAGTACTTGAACATTAAAAAAAATGTATGTGCCTTTACTGAAAAAAATTCATTAAAGCGTAATAATGTACTCGCAAATAAACAGTAATTTTCCTTTATCTTATTCTGCATTCATCCAAGATAAATTTTTCACAAATTGGTTCATTTAAAAAAAAATCATTTGGAATAAATAACAAAGGTTTGCAAGCATACCAAAGACAACCTGCATGTCCTCATCAAAACGATAGCATGTTTAACAATAACATCATAAAAATATTCCTATTTATCCAAAAAAAAAATCATTTTTATATGTTTAGTTTTGTGGATAAATCAATTAATTGTGAAGAAATGTATAAAAATGATTTTGAAACTCTTTTAACAATCTTATTTCCTAGCTGTAATGATAAAGTAACTGTAAAATACGCTTTATTATTATATTATTTTCCAAACTTAAATCCAAATAATTTGAATGTGAAAAATCAAGCATTTATAATCTTCCTAATTGCACTATTTCTATTAAAACATATTTAACTTGAAGTATTATTTCGGCTCATATTTATATAAGTGTGCTATTTTTGATTGATTATTACCTATTTATTTTGATAAACTCTATTTTATAAATGTTTGGATGCAATACTGTTAATTGTTGTAGCCCATCTATATGTTCTATGACAAAAATTTCAGGCGAGCTGTCTAGAGAACGAGGGGAAGAAATTAGTTGTAAGTACTGGCTTTTCTTGAATGTCATAAATGTGTTGCATAATGTCTTGTTTGTGTTGTAAAAATTATTCACTTAGATAAATACATTGAATGAAAGATATATGAAAATACTGGCACTCGAATGAATATGAACTGGAAATTAACTGGTTCGGCAATAACTCAATTTACTTTTATTATTTATATACACATCACCGATTTAAAACAAGATTATGCTTTCATTAACAACATGAGAATTAATTTCTCACTAATGGAATAAATTTGTAGGGAAATTAATCAAACTATTCAAAAGAAGAATGCACAGGAACACTAAAAATCATGACAGGATTTATTAATAGTTTCTTATGTTGATGGCACTTATTAATAAATATATTTTTCTAGTTTTACCACTATATCTATGAAAAATAGAATGATGAATTTTACTACTTTTTTTTATTCATACACACACATTTTTAATATTACCTTATTGAAAATTAAAAAAACTTCTTTTTTCTTCATTTTAGTAATAAATAGAAATCACAGAAATGCGTCTATCACTCCTACCGCCAATCAACTTATGAATTCTACTACAAAACAAGTAAACAAAGTGAAACCTAACGTCAATAGAGCTCCAGCAGATTCTATTACATCTCCAGGCTATAATAATAGGTGAGTTATAAAATCAAAGCCACTAAATTATTTTTAATTGATTCGATAATATCTTTAGAATGATTCAAGTTAATTTTTCCTGATCGATACGAATCGATATTAAAATATCATTTTCTTAAAACTGAAACACATTCACTCATACTCAATTTAAAATATAAACTGACCACACATTGTTCTTAATGTATGTATAACATACCTATTGTGGCAAATCTCTTATACTAATCATTTAAATGTTCAATGTAACTACTAATCATATTATTTCAATGTTGTTTTAATAAGAATGTCTGATATGAGTATGTTGATATATTTTAAAAATTTAATTCTTCTCAAGATTATACATACATTACCTTAGTTATAAAGGAACTCTATAATTGAGAGAATCTTTAATTTAATAAGTCCCTTTGATATTTAATCAAAATTAATACACAAATGTTTATACCTAATGCATATTTCTACTATTATAAATAAATTCTAGAATGTATGATGAGTATGATCCATCAAAACTTTTCTACCAAATATTGTCTGATTAGATTTTTATGTACGGAGACAAATCAACATGTTTTCAAAAAAAGTTTTGATAGATTAAAGTATGATTGACTATGTTCACAGGACTGCACAACCGGAGGAGAATACTTACCAAGGATATCATCTTGCCTACGAAGTGAAAAAACTCATGTATGCTTAGAATATGTTCATAATCAATTTATGAATTGCTATAATTTTTTCCTGCTATAATGATTTGTTGCAGTTTTGATTTACTTTTAATCAATGACACACACATACATGAACATTTTATAGATAAAAACATTAACATATTTTTTTTGTATTATATTATTAATGCATTATTAAAACAATAACATGTTTATTTATTTTTTTAAAAGTATCCGTTTTAAGCTTTTAATTAAATTCAAAAAAATATTTTACCATTCACTACAATTATTTTGTTTTATCACACAATATATTTTCATGTCATATACTTATTTATTATCAACAAACATATAGCTGTGAATTACAGATTATAATTTATGTTATCCATATATGTATTTTTTTATAGAACAGTGTTTTCTTTGTGTGCAGTTTTATTATTTTTGTCTTTATTAGGCTAAATTTTTAATAAGCAGTAGAAACTGAAATATTACATTTACATCCATGGTCTAAATTGTTTTTTCTTTTGATACTTTGTATATTTCAGTTTCTGCCAAAATATGCTATGATTAAATTTATTTAAATAAATATATTCATATATAATTAAATATTTTCTAATTTTTAATAACCAGGCCCACAAGTAGAAGTAGTGGTAATAATCAAAACAGTAATGGAGTAAGCCTACCGGCAGGGTTGGCAGATGATCAATCAAAAGACTTTGACTTTGAGAAGACTGAAATGAAATATGATTCAACGGGCATGTTTCATTGGAGCCCGGCAAGAAATCTCGAAGACTGTATCTTAGTAAATAATCAATCATTATATTTAATCTTTTAATAAATGTTCAGGTTATTTTACTAAATCAAATTTAATTATAGGACCGAAACCAAGCGGCTATGACAGTTTTAAATGGACATGTAGTTGTATGCCTTTTTGCCGATCCTGATTCACCATTGATTGGATTAAGAAATTTAGTAATGCCACTTAGAGCAAGCAATTTTCATTATCATGAATTAAAACATGTTGTGATTGTTGGATCTGTGGATTATATTAGACGGGAATGGAAAATGTTGCAAAATTTACCAAAAATATCCGTTTTGAATGTGAGTATAATTAAACAATTATTGAAATAATCACGGTTTCATTTTCATACATTATTTGTTTATTCTTTTTTAGGGATCTCCCTTGAGTAGAGCAGATCTAAGAGCAGTTAATGTTAATCTCTGCGATATGTGCTGTATTTTATCTGCCAAGGTTAATATTCTATTAAATGATTCAGAATTTTTCATAGAAAATCATATTTTATTTTTTACTTTTAAGGTTCCCAGCAATGATGATCCAACATTAGCAGATAAAGAAGCTATATTAGCTTCACTTAATATAAAAGCAATGACTTTTGATGACACAATAGGTGTTTTAAGTCAAGGTACAACCGAACAGGATGCTTTGACTCCTGTAGGAAGTCCCATTGTTTTGCAACGGAGGGGATCTGTTTATGGTGCGAATGTTCCTATGATTACAGGTTAGATTCATAATATTACAAATCAATGCATTATAAATAAATATGTATGTATATACATATAATCAACATCACATTTTTTTATTTTCAGAACTTGTCAATGATAGCAATGTGCAATTTTTGGATCAAGATGATGACGACGATCCAGATACAGAACTATACCTCACTCAACCTTTTGCATGTGGTACAGCATTTGCAGTTAGTGTTTTAGATTCTCTTATGTCAACGGTTTGTTTTTTTTTAGTAATTGTGTTAACGATATTTTATTAGAATATTACAATGTTTTTAATTGATTTTAGACATATTTCAATCAAAATGCCTTAACCTTAATTCGATCGCTTATCACTGGAGGTGCAACACCAGAATTAGAACTTATTCTAGCTGAAGGAGCAGGCTTAAGGGGAGGCTATTCCACTGCCGATAGTTTATCAAATCGAGACCGATGTAGAGTCGGTCAAATATCTTTATACGATGGGCCGCTAGCCCAATTTGGAGAAGCTGGCAAATATGGAGATCTGTTTGTTGCAGCACTCAAAGCCTATGGCATGCTTTGCATAGGACTTTATAGATTTAGAGATACTAGTTCGTCATGTGATGCTAGTAGTAAAAGATATGTGATAACTAATCCGCCTGATGATTTTTCACTATTACCAACAGATCAGGTACTGAATACACTATTCGTATAACAATACAAGTACATATTTAAATATTAATAAATTATTGTGTATATTTGTAGGTTTTTGTTCTAATGCAATTCGATCCTGGATTAGAATATAGACCTACAAAAGCACGAGTAAATGGAGGAGCCGGAAATAATGGTAATGCAGTCTCCGGTGGTAACTCTAACAAAGACGACAACTCCTGACTATTGCTTTGCAGCGCCCTCACTGATGGACCCTATTCATACATATGAACGCCTCATATGTACATTACTCGCTACAATTTAATAATCTTTTTTTATTATCATTTTCAATTATTATTTTTAAAGTATAATTTTATAACATTAAAAACATCTTATCTATATATCCTATAGTTACAAATATAAACAGTAATTTTAGATTTCATTTAAAATTTTCACAATTTTTAATTTTGTTTAATCACGTTTACTTTTAAAATTACATCGTTTTAATTTTTAAGCTTAAATTTCACTATTATTAGTTTCATATTCCATTTTTTACAATTTATTAAGTGATATGATTGAATTATATTTTATTAGCGTATTATATCCTTTACTTGCATTTAAAAAAAGTTGCAATTTGCTGAAAATTCCAGTTGCGTAAAAAAGACTTTTTCATGCTGGTTTTTGCATGTAAACTTCTAAAATATCTCCTTGAATTTTAATTTCAATTAGATGACAATCAACTAAATAAGTCGTGTGATATTTAAAAAGTTATTAAAACACAGATTGTTTAAAATGAATTTTCTACAAAGTAACTTTTTTTAAATGTTTTTCTTTTTAATTTAGTTTTTTTAATTTATTATTGTATATCAGTTCATCTTTACACAAATAATATTTTCATACAAAACACATTTGATTTTTCTTTTCCCATAAATAATCTTTTCCGATATTTAAAAATCATTCATATGTTCCTTTGAGTATTTATTGTGTAATTTTTTTTATTTAAATACACATATTATGAGTTGTACGAGTGAAATGGGTTCAGGGGATGCTGCATTAACAAAACTTTAAAATGGACAAAATTTATAGTGAAATCGAATTTACCAAATGAACTGCTTAGGAATTTACACTATAACACATTTTCAATCAAAAAGTGAAGTCTTAGTTATTGGTGTTTGTAATTATGTAGTTTCAAACTGACAATGTTACTTTTGAGGAGTTGTGAAAATAAAACTGTGTTATTAAAAATGCTAAATTATCATTAATAGTGTTAAAGCGATTTGGTTTTATAAAGACCATTATCGTGTGTGATAAATTCTTCATATATTTTTGGCTTTAATTGCCTCATTGAAATCATTGTTGTCATGCTGAAGTATTAAGATTTATTACTACATATGGATATGATAGTAATAAAAATTATTAATATTTATCATTATATTACATAAATATTGATTAAAGTTGCTAATGATTTATATTTTGTATTTGTCGAGCTTTGGTAGTTGAGTAATAAAGTTGGTAGAAAAAAAACGGAAAAAGTTAATGCATCACGTGATTGGTGTTGTTTGATTGATTTTCATATGTTTTTCACAATCTATAAAATATAACAGCGTGCAATTCAATAAAATATATTAATGTTTATCAGCTTCAGCAACACAATGATAAACGCATCAAAGACAACGTAATCAGAATCTTGTGGTTTCTTTGGTTATTGTTTTTATCAATTAAAGTAAATCAATGTCATTTTTGGTAGTGTGAAGTTTTGAAGCTCGTGAAGTTTATGTGTTATTAAAATAAGTGTTTTCTCACCAGTAAATTTACATCACTCACTGCCTTTGACGTTAAATGTAACAATGTTAACTTTAGATAAATAAAAAATTATTGTGTATTGAACCAGTACCTCACAGTTTTACCTTATTAATTATAGGCAATTTTAAGATCAGTGCTTTTTTACCATTTTATTTGCACTAAATAATCAGTCAATTGATCCTTCACAAGATGGGGACAAACAGAGATATTCCTTTTAAAAAAAATATTTGATACAGCTAAAAAATGAGAATTTGTTTATACTGCTGATGCATAATTATTGTCATAATTGTAAAATACTAATAATAATTACTATTATGAATAAAAATGTCATTTTTATACTATTTAGTTGGTAAAATTGTCATGATTTTTAATAAAAAATAAATAGAAGTATACTTGTAAAACATAACACCAATCACAAGTCTTCGAAATTCACTCATAGGTAAAAGATTCCTTCAGTGCACTGAATTTTTATTTCAAATCATTAAATTGTGATGATGTGAAAAGTTGATATTCCACAATAAAACTGCTTTCATATGAAGTGTATCTGGAAAAGTTGCTCAAGCCTTTTAAACTTTTCAAATAAGCCCAAGTGTCAATAAGATTGACTTTACTAAATTAAATTTTTACACAATTCACTCCACTTGGCTACTCAAAATCTATATCGTGAGATATGAGATTAAAGATTATAACAATGTTGTTGATGTTGATTGTTAATAAAATTGCAAATATTGTAAATACCTGAAATAAATCTGTATTTGTATTTTAAGCGAATTTTATTTATTGCAAAATGACTAATTTTTTCATCATAGTTTTACTGTTGATTCCAAGGCGAAGTTAAATCCCGATTTAAGAGTTCCATTTGAACAGTGAGTCATGGCCTGGAAAACTAAATTTCCTATAATTAAAAAGGGACCTGACAATAAAAGGATGTCATATCAATGTGATTTAAAGTGAAATGATTCATTATGTGTATCAAATAAAACACAATATGCTGTTTAAAAAACCAGAAATTTTATTTATTCAATATCTAAAATATAATATTTCAGATGGATATGGAGTAATAATTTTTAAAACTAAATTTAAATTATATTTCAAGAAGGTTTACATATTGAAAATAAAGTTTTCTACACTTGTATTAAAATATTTGTCATTATTTTTTATTCTTTATTAAAATTGGATTTTTTGATAGTAAATTATATTTTAAATTTAATGGTACTAAGGGATCGATTTTTTTGGTAGGAGGGTCATTTACAGTTTTAATATTATATTTATTTTTGGCAGATATCGGAGGTAGAAGTTTCTTACTAGTGATCATTAATTCTTTAAGATCACTTTTGTCATCGATAATAGAAGGAGCTAACTTAACATTCCCACTTTTATGTTTTTCAAAACCTAAAATGTCACCTATATAATCTTGACAATTGTTTTTATAAATAGTGGTTTGAAAATTATGAACTCTTTGCATCTTTGAAATTTCTGCCATCGATTTATTAATTTCAGAAGAGACAGATCTATTACATCTTTGACTTTCCTCTACTCTATTGATATTGTTTGATAATTGAGAAGAACATGGTAGTACAACTGATTTATTTCTTTTCCTCCACCGGGAAGATAATATTTCAGATTTTAATAATAATTGACTAGAAGACTCTTTAATTATATTAGATGAGTTAACATGAAGGTCAGGAATTAAACCCTTTGAATTATTCTTATTATTATGACTCAATTTATTTTGAAAGCAATGGTCGGGAATGCTATCTTTATTTTCAAACTGATCATAGTGCATGATAATAATGTCTTCCACTGTATCATCAAATTGGTCTCTTGTTTCTTTACATATACCAAATCCTCTAATCCTATAATGAAATATGAATGAATCTGAGCACTTAAAGAATTTATTACTTTAGCATACCTTAAATGTGGGAATAGGAGCTGCCATTGGTTACACTCGTCGATCAAACTTTGAGTTTTTACTTTTGGACCGTCTTCTTTATACAGTGTTCGTTCAATTTTATTCCATTCTTCGATAACATTTTTGGTAGCTTCTAGATCAGCCCAAGAAAAAACAGAACTAGCACTACTAGAACTTTCACTCTCAAAGTCGCTTAATTCGGGTGAACCTATAATTACAAACAATTTCATGGGATCAAATTAAATTTTACCAAATTTATTATAGAAAAACACTCACTCAATCCAGTTTCACTCAGTGAAGGCAAATCAACTCCTGATATTTTGTCATAAAATGTCTGTGAAGAATAAGACATGCCATTGTTAATGTCTAGTTTGAGATTATCGTGATTTTTATATCTAAATTTCTGTAATTTATGCTTCTCCCTCAACGTCATTCTGGAATAAGAATTTAAGAAATAAATAATCCCATAGAATTCTTCTACATATTGTGTGAAAATTAACATGTATTACTTCTACATTAAAAACGATCAAATGTATACATTTATCAAAATACATTGTACATGGTGTCATTTTCGATCGAAGACGAGAAAATCCAAACATTTCATAATGAATGTTGCCAAATTAAAAATAATATTTCTGCTGTCATTAAATATTTCCAAATTAATAAAAAAAACAACAAAATATGTAAAGTAAAATTAATAATTGCTAAAAGTAAAAAAACACACGTCTGTGAATAATTTTATTATTACGATTTATTATTGGTTAATCAAGAATTCAAAAGCATCAGCGTAAAATTAAAGTTTAAAATCGTGTTGATAATAATAATAAGTACAGTTTTGATCTCGTGGATGATTCGAATAAAATATAATTGAAGATAGGTATGTATGTATAAAAAGCGGTGATGACATGGACTAAAGTGACTGGCTGGTGTCGCCGACTGTGACTCTTGTCCCCGAGTCTGCCTCCACGCGCCCCTCGCCCCTCGCCCCGCCCCCCGCCAGTGCTCCTCACCTCTCCTCGCTCGCTCAATACACCAGGTACAAGCCCCGCCCACCGTGGAAGCCGTGGCCGCCCAAGGTCCACCGACTACTGACTGTTATCTGTAATCATTCTTTATTTCAGAAATACAAGATGTTTATTTGGGACTGGTTCACCGGAGTACTCGGCTACCTTGGTTAGTATTCATCATTCAAATCTCATCTCAAACTAGAACCTTTTCATCCGCAGCCATTATTATAATCAAGCTCAATACAAATTTTCCTTAGAATGATATCGTGGTATATAATACAAAGATCTATATTCCATGCATATATTCATGTAATTGATCCATTTGTTATTTGATGCAGGCCTGTGGAAGAAGTCCGGAAAGCTGTTGTTCCTGGGACTAGACAATGCCGGCAAGACTACTCTACTGCATATGCTCAAAGATGACCGTCTTGCTCAACATGTGCCCACTCTTCACCCCAGTAAGCCTTTACAAATACATTCATATCCCCATGTTTTCAATTAATTATTGGTCTTGCTTCTAGTATATAGTCCAAATGTACCACAAATCAATAAAAAAAAAAAACTTTTATATAACATCTTTTGTCCAATATTATTAATTATATAAATCCTAGACATAGACAAAGAGATTGAAGTGCAAATATTCCGTTTATAAACAATAAACTTGTCAACTGTGCACATGCATATCAAATGGAACATGTTTAGCTTAATGCAGATAAATTACCTCACTTAAAATGAACTTTTTGATCCCATGTTGTTTTTAAAAATCATCAATTGCGTTTAATCAAAAATATGAAAAATTCAAATTACAGCATCGGAAGAACTTTCAATCGGAAACATGAGATTCACAACTTTCGACTTGGGAGGACACACTCAAGCCAGAAGAGTTTGGCGAGATTACTTTCCGGCCGTGGACGCCATTGTGTTTTTAGTGGATGCTTGTGACAGAGCACGTTTAGCGGAATCAAAAACTGAACTCGATTCACTTTTGACAGATGAAACACTAGCTAACTGTCCAGTACTTATTTTAGGTAACAAAATAGATAAAGTCGGAGCATGCAGCGAAGACGAACTCAGGAATTACTTTGCCCTTTACCAACAAACCACAGGAAAAGTAAGTATATTTATATTATATCTAAATTAAAGAAATACATGCGTTGAGTAATGCAATACTACTCCTGAATAGAGAAATAATATATAAAAGCAGTTTAAAATATAATATGTATATGTTTGATCTTATAATTTAACAGTATTACATTTGGAACCCGTTAATAAATATTATTTTTCAATAATGTACTATTATTTTCAGAGCAAAGTGGCCAGGTCCGAGTTGCCCGGTCGTCCATTGGAACTATTCATGTGTTCTGTTCTTAAGAGACAAGGATACGGAGAAGGTTTCCGTTGGTTGGCGCAATACATAGACTGAAATTAAATAAATCTATGTGTAAATTAACAGTTGAAATAAATAATCAAAACATTTCCATCAAATAATAATAATACTTGGTGGTTTATCAGCAGATTCTAATATTGTATTAAGTCCACTGTTCCCAAACGGTACATTTTCCACTCTCGTGTCCCGCATTGTGAATTGCGGGGGCGGCACACAATATTTGGTTAGATTGTTCTCATACTACCGGTCGCTTTAAACAATTATTTATATGAAACCTTTTCTTATTATATTTTTACTGTTTATGTGGTGAAGTTTAAAATTATTTGCATTGTTATATTGATTTTTTTATTGATGAGTAATGTGGAAAATAAATGTGCATTATTTGTTGCTTATATACAAATACAACTGTCTTTTAATTATGTCTAATGATAATACACACGTTAAAATAGGGGTTCCAAGAATACTTTATTAAAATGAAATGGCAGTTTTTTAGATGCATAGAATTTATTAAAAATAACAACTTCTCAACGAGGATTTCTACTAGTATAACTTTTGGCTTTCAAAAAAATTAACAATATAAAAAATAAATGCATGTTGGTTTGTAATTAGAGTATTAGAATTCCAATTCTTGTTCAGGGAGTAATTTCTTAAAATAACTTTCGATATATTCATCGGTTACTTGAGCGAGGCTCTGTGGCTTCCATTGTGGATTATTATCTTTATCGATCAAAAGAGCTCGGACTCCTATAGAAAAATAATTAACTGTTATGTGTGATTCGGTAATGTGTGTATAAAATATTAATAACCTTCTTTAAAATCGTTATTCTCCAATGAACGACAAGCCAATCTGTATTCCATCTTCAAGCACTGACTAAGATCCAGCTGAGAGCCTCGCTGCAATGCACGCAATGTAATTTTCAGACTTCCCGGTGACATTTTTTGAAGAATCTAAAAAAAATACCATTTCCAAATTTATTTATTTTTTTTACATATGAGGGACACAATCCAACCTTTATATTTTCTAAGGCCCATGGTGATCCATCTTTTTCTAATCTTTCCAATATTTCCTCGACTGTCGGGGCAGCAAAGCAATATGTTATTTTTTTCAAATGCTCATCTAATGAAAAAGCTCCGCCTGTATTGTGGAATTTATTCAACATATTTTGAACTTCAAGGGGACTCGTGCATCTGGTAAGAAGAGTTTGCAACTCGGCAAGTTTGTTGCTAGGAATAAAATGTGTTGCTATTCCCGCTTTGAAAACATCACAACCTTTCAAGCGATAGCCTAAAAGTACAATAAAAAAGGTTGAAAGTAACAATAACAATTATTTTTAAAATCAATTTGGATGTCTCAACAAAATTGTACAATTCCACAGGCTTTATTTAGGCTTATAATAAATCTTTTTTAAGAAATTGTATTTTGTACCATTAACTCAATAAATAAGTTAGGCATGCTGCAAAATATGGAACAAAATTAAACTTTAAAATTGTTATTATTAAGTACACAATTCTCCTGTAAATTGACTACTTGTATTTAGTTTCTTCACATTTTTCTTCTTTCAGTGACGGTATTTACAAAGATAATCATAGAACATAAACGTAACTAATCAATATCTTACTAAATATTGATTAGTTATGTTCATTAGATCCAGATAATCAATATTAGTTTATAAAATAATAATAAATTACCAGTCAAGCCCAGATATATTCCGAGGTTTCCTGGCAACCTCGGAAGGAAATAAGTTCCTCCGACATCAGGAAACAATCCAATCTGTGTTTCTGGCATTGCCACGGTGGAGCGTTCAGTTGCCACTCTGTATTGACCGTGAACTGATAAACCGACTCCTCCTCCCATGGTTATTCCATCAATAAATGCAACATAAGGAATACTGTATTGTCCTATTAATCTGTTTACTTTGTATTCGGTTTTAAAGAAATTTCGACCTAATTCACCGCCAGACTTGGCAGACTCTACAACAGCTCTCACATCTCCGCCGGCGCAAAAAGCTTTTTCTCCCGAACCCTTAATTATCACAAGACCTTTCTGTGTTTCCCATTTTCTCAGAACGGGGTAAATTTCAGTAACCATCTGCAAATCTAATGCATTTAAAGCTTTGGGTCTGTTCAAAGTAATAATTCCAGTTTTTTCAATTGTTTCAAATATCACTGTTTCTTGAGCAGTGGCGGAAAACATTTTTTTCAAATGAAAAGTACTTGCTGTTGTAAGTAAGCATTTTGAGATTCTCAAAGAAGATATCTAAAATAAAAATACATTTTTTTATTAGGAATGGCCTTGTTTTGACCAAGCGTTATGTTATCTGATCAGATTATACTTTTAAAATAGGCGAGTACATAGTTCAGAAATAATTGTAATTGTAAATTAAAATTTCAAGGACGCCTAATATTCTTTTTTTTCATTGTAAATTCATTTTCAGTATTGTATATTAATTTACACACAAATTACAACTACGTATATTCATGTTTCGTGCAAAACTTTTGATCTTTAATTATAAAGCTTTAATTTTATAAATCAAAATAGCATAAGAACGGTACAAACCATGGTTATAAATTGATATGTTCAATAATCACAGAAGTACAGCATATTAATACAAACTCACACTCGAATATTATTGGTTCAGTTGTCAACTACTTTGATATCATCTGGTTTTGACTTCCGGTACAGCGGGCAGGAGCATAATAAATACATATTTTTAAATTGCACTATTATAATTTAACAAAAAACAATATATTCACAATATTAATACTGTCGCAAAAAGCAAAAATAATATTCAATATCAATATTTTTCTCTTCACCTCGCCGCCCCTTTTTTTCAGGTTGAACGTGTGGCAATCTTGTGACGTCTGTCAAATTAAATCTAACCTAAAAATATGAACCATTAAACTGAAATAAAAATATTTATCTCTTTGATATAAATATGGCAAAGGCAGTAAGAAGTGTACTTAATTGGTATTGCAAGTTATGGCCATCGCCACCACCAAAACCGCCTTACCAACACATAGTTCAAGCTGGAGACCCTATTTTAAGAACTCGCTGCTTGAACGTCCCCTTAGAAGACATGACATCACTAAAAACCACCAAACTAGTCGACAGACTTATAAAAACAATGATCAAGTACGATTGCGTGGGTCTGGCCGCACCACAGATTGGAGTAAATCAAAGAATATTCGTCATGGGTTTGAACGACAAAATGCTCAAACTTGTCGACAATATGACAATTGAAAAGTGTGAAATGCATAACGTCCCACTTACTGTAAAGTCTTTCCCTTAAAATATTTAATTATCGACTGGTCAATATGCAGTTGTTTGCCCTGCAGGTGTGCATCAATCCCGAAATACAAGTGGTGTCCCCTGTGAAGGTGACTCATGCGGAAGGTTGTGAGAGCGTAAAAAACTTTATGGCAGATGTCTCCAGATACTATGAAATTAACTTGACCGGTTTGATTCGCATGTTGACAATATTTTAACTATCCTTAAAATTTATTAATTTTTTAGCATACAACGAACACGGGAAATGCTTCAAAACAAACTTCAAAGGATGGGCTGCAAGAATAGTCCAGCATGAGATGGATCATTTGAATGGAAAAATTTTCACAGACATTATGGAAAAAAACACTTTCCACTGTAGCCTCTGGAAAGAAATTAATAAATACAGTGGCAAAATACAAACAAGGTTTTGTCCATAAGTGCGCTACAATTTTCATTTTTTGTATTTGTACGACAAATATTAAACTTTGAACACACACTAAGATGAACTAACTCACCGCAAACGGCTACGATTGGCGATATAGTTATATATTAATTTGGCAGTATGACCAATCGCAACCGTTCGTAAGCTATCTCGCCCCTGAGCATGTATAAAGTTAGATGTTACATTCACAAATAAGTTCATATAAATTATTCAAGAAAGCCATGTGAATGCTTCTTTATTTCATAGGTTGTATAATAGAAATAAATTAATTTGTATTAAAAATAATATTTTATTTGATCATGACAATGTTTATTAATAACTAATATGTAATAGAAAAACCAGATCACGAGAGGTAAAAAAATTTGTGTTTATAAAATCTACGATTGTCATAAACATTTTTTACAATTACAGGTGGGTAAAATGTGCAAAAAAAACTTGAAAAATGTTTATAAAACAAAAATCTAGTGACTGAAAAGTAATGGGTGAATTACATCTACGCTTACAGAATACATAATTTAATCACTATACACAATTAATATGCTTAATAGGGGGGAGAAAAAAATCAAATTAATATTAGAAATTATCATTAACTTAAAGCTATTCTTACCGACTACGCCTGCATTATCTTGGAATATGCTGTCTACAAATATTATTTACAAAATATTCAATAATAAAATATTTCTCTAAATTGTAACTTATGTGTGGTCACTATAAAAAAACCCGAGAGTAAAAACACACTCGCCGTCTCCTCTCTCTTTCTAACGGTTTAAAAATATATATATATAAATATAATTAAATAATTACTATAAGATATTTACATACTTATAAGGTCATTATATTGCACAAGCCTAACATTTGGTTAACACTAAAATAACATTTAATGGCAGACCATGTAAAGGCTGATTTTTCAAAGGCAAACTTTGTTAAATACACTTCTTTTATATACACTATATATTTTGCCAATCATCAAGTCACTACTTTGATTTCGATAAAGCACATTAGCCGATTAATGTTGACAACAAAAGGTCATTATATTACACATTATGTTTACAGTAACAAATCACAGAAATGAAAAACATGGCTTCGCTAATCCAGTCATTATGTACACATTCTTACATAGCATCTCTGTGTATATAACATTAATTATAAGGGTGAACATTTACATACATCATAAGCGGAAAAATATATGTACATTATTTGCCGTCAATGTACAAAGCGATTTGAACTTTGTATGAAAAAAAAAAAAACAAAACGTCCATGTACAAATTTCACTAAATAAATTATATCAATTCCATAGTATATAAATATAAATTATAATCTACACATTGATAAAAAAAAAAAAAAAATGAGGATAAATGCTCCTAATTATGGTGACCACAAATAATGGGAATGTTACATCGCAACATCAATTTAAAGGTATTATATATCATCGAAATCTTCGAAAAAACACAATTGACTAGAGATGTGTGTGTGTGTGTGTGTGTGTGTTTGTATTCACTATGTTTTGTCAGTTTATTTGAAATGCTCGAATGCGCTCCACACAAATATAATATGCTTTAATTCATCCATTTGCGACAATTGGGCGCACCACACATACATGAGATCTTGTGAGCATCATCTTCAATATCAAATTTGTAATCATAAGCCAGCTGTAAAGACAAAGGTAAACAATAAATTATACTATGCATTAACAAAATAAAGAGGTTTATTCTCATATACAATCATCATATAAAATAAATAATATGAATTTTAACCTTGATAATTCTAACACCCCTATAATCCGAATTACCAAAAAAAAAACATGAGCATCCTAAAATACTTTTTTTAGATTTGCTAGAAGTGAACAAAGTCAATATTTCTATTCTTTCTAAAAAGCTGCTGTATAAATAATGGATAAAACATTTTGTATATTGATTGACAAAACTCATCAAAGACTGTTATATAAAAAAGTGTAATCAATAGCATTATAACAAACTTTTTATTTGATATAACATATTTTCAATATTTTGATATTTTTTGAATCATTACGAAAAATGGTTCTAAAAATATCTACACACTATAACCCCAACGCTTCGACCATATAAACAGAGTATAATTATCGAGGCTCTACTGTACAATAAGGTATGTTTTTTGATGTACGAGTAGCATAATAAGAACTACAGTAAAAAGACCGGCATAATAAATTGAAGGTTTAGTATAAAAATCATCAAATGAACCATCATAATCACAATCAATTTGAGGTGTTATGATGAAAATATTCAAATTTTATTGAACTTGTATACTAAAATGGCTTTTACGATAGAAAAAATAAAACATAAATTAGTTTTATAACAATACCTCTTCTCCTCTCATTATCCGTCTTTTAGCAAATATGATAATTCTGACATCTCTCTCAACTTCGACAGCTTCAGCGACACAATTGGGATTACAAGAATGGTTAATATAACGAGCGAGTCCTCCAGTAAGAGTAGCGTCAATCACTCTGTCTTCATCAAGGCGGAACATATAAATTCCTCTATTCTAAAAGTGTAATGTATAAAATGTGATTTACTGTATTCACAAATTGTAATTCTTTGTGTCCTGGAAATGAGTTACTTACTTTAGCTTCATATTGTTTTTCTCGTATTTCAGATAGTTCATGTCTAATAATTTCTCCAATATATTCAATCACCATGGTGTGTTTTTCAAGATCTCTGGCAGCATAAAGGCCTAGTCCTTGAATTTTCGACCTATACAAAAATATATATCGTTTAGAAATACAATATGAACATGTCTTAAACAAACATCGATGTGCTTATTTATTTATACCTTGCAAGGTAAACATTGTTTCTCCACTCCTGTTTCATTTTTTTATACTGACTACTCTTACTGTGAACAAACTGTTTTGAATATGGACAGGCATGTTCTCCTGGTGGTGGTGGTGGAGCCAGGGGCGGAGCCAAAGCACGCGTTGCAGGAGCTGCTGGTCTAAATGTGAGAGATCTTTTCCACGGTACACCTCGAGTAGCAGCTCTGGCTTCAGTTCGTGCAGCACCAGAAGAATTGATGGTCAGCGGTAACTCCAGCAATGGGTTGCGGCCATATTTGAATCGATAATCAGATAATGTATCAATGCCTGCAATAAATATTTTTTTTAGTTTCAAAATCATGAAATTGTTAAATAAATTATGATGTTGGTTTCTAACCTGGTAAACTTTCTAAAACTCTAACTATAGCCGGCTCTGTCAATCCAAATAAATCTTCTCCTGTTATGTAATCTGGCCATAGTCGTAGAGTATCGTGTCGTTCCCTCAAGCTTGCTAGAGCAATTAAAAGAGGAGCCCAGGCAGCTCTCGGAGAACAACCACGATATTCTTGTGAAGGGCCCGAACCAACACTATTATCATCTTGTGGTGTTACTATGAATTCAGGTCGGCCATCTTTTTCAGCAATTGAACAAATATACAAACATCTAGTATTGATTCGCTTTGTAGACCAGAAGAATCTCACCTAAAAAAATAAACAAAATTTATAGCCTTTCTTTGTTTTACTAACTACATATGTAGTGAAATTCACATTGGAATAATTTCATTATTATTCAGAATATCTTTGAGTTTGACTTAAAAAATGCACACCATTGAGATTTGCATTGAGCAGTTGCTATGAGACAGATCTTTTAAGTAATTGATGCTTTTCACAAAAAACTGCATTAAAAAAAGTTTCTAAAATTTACATACTATTGACTCGCAAAGACAAAAAATATTAAAAAAAAAAAAAAAACTAAATCCAAGTTGAAAAACTTCTCAGTTTACAATTTCAGTATATAGAATTACAAATATACATATTTACTTACAATTTTATATCCAATGGGGTAAATATAGTGAGGTGTGTGGAATGTTGCAAGTTGGTGTGGCAATAGTTGTCCAACGGATAGAAATATCAGACCTCCTACTCTTAAAAGATATGTAAGATCACACTGATGCATGACAGCGGCCACTTGTCTGCTTTCATCTCTATTAATGTAAACTCGTCTCTGAACACTAAGCGTGGTTAATTCATTCTCTTTTTCACCTTTAGGTACGTGTGTTGAACAATGTGCTGTTTTATTTTTGTGAAATACGCATTTATCTTTCACTGCACACCCTAAATGGTAGACGTTACTGCAGCGAGTCTTGAAGCAACGCACTGTGGCACCATTTCTTTCACAAAACACACAGATGGTACTAATTCCCGTTTGAATGGCAGTGTCGAAATTCATCAAAGCACCATTGACAGTTTCGTAAACTCCATCCGACCAGAGTGCACAATTCAAATGTACCCATTTATCCACATCATAATTGAGTAACCTCGATGGACCATCCGCAACTCCATCTCCTTGGGCGTGACACAAACAGCATTTACGAATATCTTCTGGCATCTTCGCCGGCATCACCGTAACGCCAGTTCTGAATACCATCTCGGTAATTTCTCTATCAGTGGGTTTTTTATATCTACTTGATGGAACGATGCAACCAGGCGACCAATATTTGTACTGTAAACCACGAAATTGTTTTGTCGGTGGGCTTTCGGGCAAATCAGTATCCTTTAGGTCAGATTTGAATTCGGATGTGTCGGAACCAATATCTTTTACTATGGACGAATCATCATCTTCCTTTTTGATATCTATATCTTCATTATCATTAGAGTCATTACATGAAATATCCATTTTATCATCTTGTAACTCCTGTTTAATCTCAATATCCGACACATTCATATTTTCTGGAATTTCAATATCTACTTTAACGGATTCTTTTATTTCAAAGGATGTTCCATTGATGGGCTCAACTTGAGAATTATTAACTACTTTGTTATCAGCTATGATATTGGTAGGTCGCCAAGCAAACCGTTTATAGCATTGGGTGCTGCAAAAGTTAAGTTCGGCATCTGTATCGTTTATAAAATCATTACTAGATTTGGATAGTGAGAGAAGTGGAAATTCGGAAGCTTTAGCTCTGACAACTGAATCCAAAATAATTACATCACAGTGACGACAAAATTTAGCTCCACCATTGAGAATACTCTGAATATCAATAGCAGTTCCCTCTTTTCCATCTTTGTCTTTTGATCTATAAAGCCCAAGTCTGTGAGAGGGAGGTGTAGCAGTTCTTTCAACAATTTGATAAGAAGTCGGGGGTGGGATCTGTAGAATTCCAGCAAGTTTCTTTAAGACACCTAATATGTCTTCAGCTGCACAAGAAGTCAAGGTCAGTGTCATTGTTACATTTTCATTCAAGTCTAGACTGTCTCCCATTTCTATTACTTTAGATTTTATGGATACATGTTCTTTGTTGATATTGTTGCAAATATTTTCTTTATCACTTTCTCGAAGTTCTATATGAAGAGGTACTGATTTGACTCGTATGGGTATAGGTACAATAATGGGAATCACTGGTGAATTTGATCTCTTGAAATCTTCATCTAGGTCTGATTCTTCATCTATTAACTTTAATCCTGGGAAAGGATTTGGTTCATCAAATAAACAACATTCTGGACTTGAACTACTGACTATTGTGTCAGGTGTATCAATGTCTCTTTCTTTACAGAGATATTCCAATTTTTTCTCATCTGAATCATTGTCAAGCTTAATGGGTGAAAATTCTTGATCATAAAAACCACGCTGAGTAGACACGGGAGGTTTTTCCGGGATGATTTCATCATCACCGAACGGTTTAATATTATAAAAATCTCCTATATTTGGTATACATCCATTTCCGAAATTTCCAGAAAGATCTCCAAATCTTATATTATAATCTCTAGATGAATCGATTTTTGATAAATCTCCGGACCCAAAAACTGGACAAACACCATAAGTTTTATTGAGATTTGGTTCTTGCACTTGCATTGGTGGGAGTTGCCGCATATGAATCA
This sequence comes from Agraylea sexmaculata, assembly GCA_022606485.1. Lineage (NCBI taxonomy): Eukaryota > Metazoa > Arthropoda > Insecta > Trichoptera > Hydroptilidae > Agraylea > Agraylea sexmaculata. The sequence continues at coordinate 175,770 of JAGTTH010003873.1, read as the reverse complement.
TTAAATTGTCAATAAATGTATCATAATCTTCTTCGACTTTGGAAATCCTCCGTTGTTTTTTCTTATTGGGGTCTAATTTTAAATTATTTTGCATCTGACGACGTTTCTGTTGGTATTCACGCCGTTTTCGTTTTTTTGCTTCCTGGGCAGTTTCTTGAAGGATTCCAAGTTCAGAATGAGGGTCGTTATGCATTAATGTATCTGATAATTCTTCTTTTATAGAAGATTCCATTTTGCACTGATCAGAAGTTACAGAAATACCCGATATAATGGACTGTTGAGAAGTTTCATCCAATAGTTCTTTCTTAACATCTTGAGGCATAAATTGTTGGCTGAGAGGGCTTTGATGTGGATGAAGCACTTCTTTTTTAATGATTTGAGGAGATGTTTCATTAGAAGAAATCGAGAATGTGGGTGTTGATGATGAAACAATCGAAGTAGGAGTCAAAGGTGGATCTTCTCGAATAATAAGTTTGCTAAGAGGTTTTCTAACATCCATCAAAGATTGTGTAGAAGATATTGTAACTGCTACAGAAGTTACAGGTACAGATATCAATGATGGAGCAGTAGTAGCAGACATAGTTGACCGAGGTATGTATGGCTCTCTATTCGATATTTGTATATGACCTGTTGGAGGTGATTCTATTGTTGTTGGAGTTACTGGCAAATGGGGAGGAGGAATAGAAGGCCTTGCTAATTGAGCTTCAAGAGATGGAACTATCCCTAAACTCGGGGCTGCTCTTTGAGAGGCCAAGAGAGATGTGACTGATCGTTGTGGTATTGGTGCAGGAGCAGAACTTACTGAGTTCTGTAAAAGTTGTTTGAGTAGCACATTTTGTGATTCATCAGTTTTTTGAGGAGTGCTTACTGAAGAAAACTTGCATCCTGATGGCTCTCCAGAATTCAATCCTAACTCATCACATTCCATTGGTTCAGATTTAACAACAATAGATTCCAAACTATGTCTTTTAGATGGCAATATTACTCCCACAGAAGATTCACATTTAGGTTCATCTGTTGATTTTGATCGTTTGAGTGGTGAAGTAAGCTGACTGTGAAGAAGTTTGGATGTTGTAATTATACTTTGGCCAGTATTTGATTTTGACGCCATCTGAATGCCTAAACTATTAGCAATCGTACTCGATATTGACTGATGTGTTTGCAAAGAAGATGTTTTTGCACTCATGATCAAGGCAGGAGGTTGGCTAGAACTTATAGTTTGCAGTGGTAAAGCAACACTAGTATTTATAATATGTCTGGGAGTTTGCATAAGAGTCGAACTTAAAATGTTGGTAGACATAATATGATTTTTGTTTGCTGATTGCGAAGTGGTCAATTGAAAACTTGATTGAACATTCGATGATGGTGCTGGTGTTGATTGAATTTTTGACAATGCTGGCATTTGAATCATTTGCTGTGATATTATTGTACTATGCACACTAGTGTTTGTAAGTTCCTCTTGATTAGCCTGACTAATTTGTATATTAGGAGACTTTGAGTGCAAAAGTGGGCTTTGACGAGGAGACTCACTTGGAGAGTTATGCGGAGATTGGGTGCGTATATTTCTTATCGCAGATGGAGAATTACATTCCCTCTGTTGCTGCATATCTTGAATATTATTTCCGGATGACATACTATTCATAACAGCTTTTTCCATTAACCCACGATTGATATTTTTGCTAGTAACAACTTCTACTTTGGTAGAGGGCAGAAAATTTTCAAAGTTAACTTGTGTTGAGGTTCCCAATTCGGAAGGTAAAGTAATTTTCTTGATTGAAGTTATGGTTGAATTTGATGGAGATTCAGCTTTAGAGGTATTAATAGAGGACATAATAGTTCTCAATTGCTGGGATACATTAGCTATATTATTGGTCAGTTCGGCTGGTTTTGATAAAGGTGATAACTGAGGCATCGTTGTTGTAACTCGAGATGTTGCAATTGATATGGGGCTTTGAGAAGATTCTCTGGATCTTAAAATTACATGAACGGGTATTGTAGATTTACTAGTTTCATGTAATGTCTCGGCTTTATTTTGAGCTGAATTTGTTAAATCTTCTCTTATAACATCATCCAAATCGGCAATGGAATCAATATCACATTTTTCAATGTGAGAAGATTCCGAGTCGGAAGCATGATCTCTCAATTTTATTGGAAACACTTTATTTTCTCCGGTCATGTTATTTAGCATATTGAGCATCTCTTCAAAAGTTTCTACTTTTTTAATTGTATTTGAATTTACAACTGTATCATTATGATGAGCTTGAAGACTTATATTATCTAAATACTGTTCTTGAGATGGAGTAGGTGAAGGAATTGATATTTGAATAGACTCCTGTGTAACATCTGATGTGATTCTCATATTAGAATCAATTACGAGGTCTTTAGTTTGGTTCGCAACACCTTTTATGGTATCTAGATGACCCATGGAAGAGTTATTAAAATTTTCATTACACACATCATTCATTTTGATTGCACTTGCTATTAGTATTTTGGGTTCATTTGGTTCAGGTTTGATATTTTTATCTTCTTCATCACCTTCCATTATATTGTCGGGAATTTTTTCACTCACCCTTTCAGAAGATTTTATTATTTCAGGAGTGTTGACTATTAAAGAAGAAATATTTTTTTGTGGCAATTCAGTGTGTCTAGATATTTCATTTTCAATATCAACATCCGGTTTGGTTTTCACATTTACCAAAGTAGGAGAAAGTTTAACATTTTGAACCTTAATAGTTTGATCTTTACTGTTTGGAATTTCTTTCACCAATGTTACAATTGGTTTGGATGTGCTGTTTTCTGTTTTATTAGTTGCATTTTCTTCTGATTTTAAGTGATCTGGAGATGCAGATTCATCTTGAAAAATTTTTGCCGGAAGTGTAGCATCTTGTGAAACAGAAATACTTGACACTTTAGGTGTACTAATTGATACTGTTTTTTCCAAAGTTTTTACTAATTTTTGTTTTAAATGCTGTTGAGTCAAGATAGGAATTGGCATTTTAGATGTGCCTCCAGCAGTACTCGTTGCAAGTGTTATTACAGGACTGAGTGTAGCAACTCTTGTATTCGAAATATTTGGAGATATTACACTTATCATTGATGACATTGGTTTTGATATTGGAATGCTAATAGGAGTTGATATGGTGATTGGTACTTTTTTAATCTGGGTTCCTAAATTTCCCTGTCCAGAATTTAATGGCACCACAGGAACATTTAAAGTTTTTAACACAGGAACAGATATTGTTTGGTTTGCTATTGAAACTGAGGCAACAGTAGCCTGAGACGCCTCATTCAATATTTTTGTATTAGCATGAGGTGATAAAACAGCTGCACTAATTACAGGCAGTCGTGCCAATCCACCTGTTGTTTTTGTTGTATTTACAATTTTAAATTGATGTAAAGCAGAAGATGTTTGAGAAGATTTTGCAGCTGCCAAATTAATAACAGCAACAGTTTTCTTTGTGGTTTCTGTTCGTGTGATAGTTGTGGCTTGACTTGATTCTGTTGATGTTACAATAACTGCATTGGCCTTTTCAATGGTTTTCTCTTTTTTAATTTGATCATCTTCGTTTGTATCTTCTGGTTTGCCACTATCAATAAGTTCTTCGAAATCTTCTTCAGTCGATATATGTTCTTCAGGTGATACTGCATTAGAACTCACAACAACAATTTCAGATTCATCGACAGACTCTTGAATTACACCTCTTTTTTTGTCATTTTTGGGTGAACTTAGTTTTTTGGGTATATTCTCATCCAATTGCACAATTTCATCTTCACTTCCTTCTGTGGGACTCGTAGTTCGGTAATCTTCATTGGACTCAGAATTCTGTCGTCTATACTGAATGACAACAGAGTTATCTTTTTGAATAAAACTTAATTGCTTCATAGAATCATCACTATCTACAGTATAATCAACTCCGTCTGATGAAAATAATACATATTCTTGAGCATCTAAAGGACTAGCTGCAATATCAGATATTTCAACTTGTGGAAAAGGTTCTATAACTGAAAGTTCCCCTTGGTCTGAATCTCCTGCAGCAGCACACAGAGATACTTCAGCACCGACAAAATTTTTATCATTTTCATCGTCATAATCTAATATTTGTTGTTTTGTTTCATCCGGACTGCTGTCAATCAACACTATGTCTTCGTCAGATTGTTGAATTTCAATTATTGAAGTTTTTCCAATAGATTGTTTTATAGATTTAATACTCAACTTATTGTCTTCTTCTCTTTTAATGGAAGATTTCATTTCTTTTGTGCCCTCTATCATAGTTTGGGCTATTTTCCCAGGACTTACAGGTGGGGTACACGAACTATCATCCAAATCATTATAATCAGAATTAACTAAGGATGTTATTTTTGTGTTTGCCATCACAGTGGGCATTGCGACCATTGTATGTGCTTTTGTAGGATGTTTTTTCTTCAGTATAGATACTTTACTTATATGAGATTCTTTTTTCGGACGAATCGATTGCACTAAAATAAAATGGAAATATTTAATATATCATATGAAAAATAATGTTTTCAAATGAATAAAACTGTACCTTGATCACTTGGTTGGTTACTTGACCCCTGTGCAGGTTCACCAATTCTTTTATTAGTTTTGTTGAGCCCCCACATAGGTGTTCCTCCACTAAGTCCAAGTTTAAAATATCTATAATTACAAAGACCAGGTGGAAGAGGAGCAACACTATGAGGTGCATATGGATTACCCCCTCCGTTTGTATCCTGGTTTTGATTAGGTTGAGGAGATTGCGATGGTGTTGTCTGAGAAGCAACCAAAGGACTACGAGCAGATAGTGGTGAACTTGGTGGTTGATTGCCAATTAGAGGACTACGTGAAAGAGGCGAGCTAGGGGGTTGTCCCATGGGACTATATTGTTGACGTTGCAAAATTTGTTGCCTCTGCTGTAAATGGGAAAATATTGATATTGAATAAGATAATGAATATTACATTAAGTTAAAAAAATAAATCTTACAGCATCTACTGCAGATCCTCCGGGTGACATTAATGGCTGTGGACTACCAAGGGGAGAGGATTGCCTACTATTGAAAGCTGCATTCACTCGCATACCTTTAATTTAAATATATAAAATTAATAAAAACAAACAAAATGTGTTAAGACAATTCATTTTACCTTGTTGATGAATTGTATGATGATTAGGAGGTCTAGCAAATCTGGTTTGCAAGGGAGATCCTTGTGGGCGTGGAAATACTACTTGAGGAGATCGGGCACCACTAGCCATAATATTTTGTGGGCTAAAAGGTGGTGGAGGTGTACTACCAGTTTGAGGCGATGCATTTCCACTGATACTTCCACTCTACAAAATTATAGTCAAAATTAATAATAGTGTATTTTAATTTTAGAAGAGATCACATTATTTTTTTAGATTCAAATTAAGAAAGTTTGGAATAGAATTAAAATAAAATTTGAAAAAAAAAACTTTTAAAATCGTCACAGCCTTTAAAATTAAGTTTTGTTATACCTGTACATTTTGAAGTTGAGGTGATCCAGAAGTAACGGGGCTGTGTATGTTTTGCATTTGACCAGACATTTGCGGACTAGGACTAGGCAAAGGACGTGACTGCATTTGCGTTTGACCTTGTTGATATAAATGATGTGACTGATTGATTGTTGTTCTCTCTCCTTGCATGGTCAAATGTTGTTGATTTATTTGATTTGATTGGACTTGCATAGACTGATTAGACATTAACTGTTGTTGAATATGTTGTATTTGATGATTTTGTATTTGTTGCTGATTCTGTTGCAATTGTTGTGAATTTATTAATTGTTGCTGTTGATTTATTTGCATTTGTTGAGATTGAGTAGAAATATTTCCCTGCATTTGTTGTGGGCTCTGCATTGGTTGTGGACTTTGCATTTGTGGAGAATTCTGAATATGTTGAACATTTTGCTGAAGCTGTTGACTATTCAGGTGTTGTGACGATGACTGTTGGTTGGAATTTTGATGTTGAACTAATTGATTTACATTTGTAACCATAGTATTGATTCTCCTCTGTTGATTGACAATAGTATGTCCCTGATTTACTTGATTTTTTATTTGATTTAAATGCCCCTGTTGTTGTTGCTGTTGGATTTGCTGCTGTTGTTGTAAGTGTTGCTGTTGTAGCTGTTGTTGCAATTGTTGCTGTTGTTGAAGAGGTTGTTGCAATTGTTGTTGTTGTTGAAGAGGTTGTTGCAAGTGTTGTTGTTGAAGAGGTTGTTGCAATTGTTGTTGTATGTGAAGAGAATTTTGTTGAACTTCTTGTTGAGGAATTTGTTGATGTTGCCCAAATAGTATTTGACCAACATTAGATTGATTCTGATTAACTGTTATATTTTGCTGAGCATTCTGAGAAATGTTTGCATTTTGTCCACCCATATTAAACTGTTGCTGAATGTTTACACCCTGATTGGTTATATTGAGTTGTTGGTTTACACTTGGGGATTGAATTATATTTATTTGCTGTTGAGGATGTGTTTGTGGCTGAGATTGAGATGTTGGCGGTTGTTGCTGCTGCTGTTGTTGTTGTTGCTTATTGCGATATTCCTAACCATGTCAAAAATATTAATTAATTAAGAAAAATATAAGGATGTATGTTTAAAAAATAAATAAATATCTACCTGTATCAACATAGAATGCTGTCTACTTTGCTTCCTAGCTGATTCAAGGTGCTTTTGGAGAACACTTTGTTCACCAGAAACTCTAGCAAGCTCTGCTGCATCTGGTGCAGCTAATTCGTTGCCCGATTTCCTCAGTTGTCTTTGTTTACTATTTAATGACTAAAAATATAAAACCATGATTAATTATCTATTGAAAAAGAAATATATAAAAATGAGTCATAAACGAATAATTGAATGAGGCAACTACTAAAACAAGCTCTAAACAAACAAGGCCTTCTATTTACACAACAATATGCCAATAGACGTACTTTTCTTATCTTGCGAAGTTTTTGTACTTCAGTTTCATAATATTTAAGTTGATTCATGAGGAGTGTATTTTGATGTTGTAGCCATTGCTCATAAGCAATTTGTGATTGATGATCTGCTTCAGTCACGATACGCTCAGGTGGAAGAGGGGGCGCTGGGAGATGTGTAAGATTATACAAAGGGACGCTCCCAATCTGAAATTGTTTACAATTTTACATTTTACAGGTCATGTAATCAATCAGTTTCAACCACATGAGTTAGTATATAGTGATTTGTGTATAATGAAAGAATTTGGATTGTTAAATAGATAACAGTTTTACAATTAATAGTTAGTGAAACAATATTGAGGTTTGTTTTAGTTTTAGTAGACGAGTCTTTCCATTGTGATTTTCTATTGGCATTTTAATTACAGTCATGCAGCTCAATTTTACTATTTACAAATCAAAACACCAAAAGCTAAATATAATTGGATGCAAAATAAAATTGGCAATTAAAAAGTGTTTCATTAAAAATGATTTCAAAATATTGCAAAAGAAAAATGTACATTCAATATGTTAATTCAATGAACAAACCTGTTGTGTATTTGATGTTACAGGAGATTGTAATGACCACTGTTGCTGTGGACCGTCTGCAACTGTTGGATTGTTAGAAACTACTATTCCTTCAGTTGTCTCACCAGTCTGTCTACCTTGTTCACGTTTTTCTTGCTCTAGGAGTTCTTCGAGAAGGAGTGGTTGTTCCTATTATAAAATGTTTGATGTTATTTCAAGAGCAATTGTCTTCCCTATTTTATCTGTGTATATTGAATAAGACAATGTTTGTTCTATTCAAATTGGTAAATAAGTAGATAAAGTACAACAATTTCAATAAATTAAATATCTAATTTTATAAGGAACCGAAGCATTAACTAAACTAAATCAGTGTTATATTTTGTAAATAAAATATTGTTCAGTCTAACAGAAAACATAAATGGGGATAAACTCGGTCAAAAAAAGAAATAGTAAAGAACATTATTGATACTACACATTCAGTACAGACAGTTCCAGGCTTAATTGATGTCAGATAAAAATATTACTTACAAGTTTTGATATGAAAGAAATTTTACAATTCATTAAAAATACATAAAAAAAAAAATCATCCATATTATGTATATGCCTAGAGAATCATCCATTCTCTGAATTTTTAAATACTATTTTCAGGGTAGTAAGGGATATTGATGCATTTATTTTTATAAAATTATTACGAATTGCACATAGTATTATTAAATGATTATACATTCAAATAATATTAGTGCCCACCAAATTTAATATGTAGAAGGGTGTGTTTATAAATTTATTTCAAATTAAATCAAAAGTATATTTACGTGTAAAGCTTGTTAAAATTATTTATAAAGAACTATACTAAAGGATTTTACTAGAGTAATCTGAATAAAATTAAAAAAAAATTAGGTGGCAGTGAATAATTTTGGAAGCATCTTTAGATGATATTTTGAAAGTGATGAGAAACATCTATTATTAAAATGCAGTACAAAGTGCAGTGCAGCTCGGTCCATTAAGGGACGTGCACTGACCTGCAATAGTAATGGACGTCGCACTCGCAGCCAGTCACCCCATGGATCTGCTTGGATCGGACCATCTACCAACATCTGTTATGTTAACCCACAAAACATTACTAATTAATTTAAAAACCCATTCCCCATAAAATCATTAATATTAAGATAAATAACTATTGATTGTTTGTTTACATTATTATAAACAAATTTGAAAAAATAAAACTTTTTGCAGGTGTTAGAAGTATGAAAATTTAACGAAAGTATGTATTTCTGAATTTAGCTGGGTTTACACCTATTAAATAAATTTTAGATAACCACTTATATATTTTCTTTTGAATAGTAAATTTTACATAATAATATTTAGTTTTACTATAAATAAATTTTAATTAAAAATGTCTGCTTTTCTCGTGAGAACAGACCAAAGTAAAATATGTAAAGGCTACCACAGGAGCCATTACAAGTGCTCAAGATGAGATTTTCATAAGTTGGATATTCATTAATATTTACAATTTTACTACAGAAGTTTAAAGTAGAACAGAATACATTATTTCACAATATCAAATTGACTCGATTATATTATTTTTTCAATATCACTACAAATTATTTGTAATATAATACATGCATATTAATATAAAATAAAAATGGAATTTATTATAGATGTAATTCATACATAAAATACATTGTATTTCATAGACTCACAGATGTATAAAATTTAATTAAATCAATTTAACTTACTTGGGATGGATATGGTGGAGGTGGTGGTGGTGGTTGTTGTGAATGAGAATTTTGCATTCTCTGTGGAGTTCCTGGATATGGTGGAGGAGGAGGAGTTGCACGAACAACATTTCTGATCCCAACTCCTAACCCTACACCAACGCGAGCTATAAAAAAAACATTTTTATATAATATATCTTTGATAGTATTAAAAAATATTTTACGCACTAAATACATATAGTGAATAAACAATATTTATTATGATAACCAAGAGATTTTTCTATAAAAAAAATTATCTTAATGATTAAATAATAATAGCTCACCATGTTGTGGGCGATGATGGGGGAAAACTGGAGGATATGTGACTGTCACACTATTGTTCATGGTCACTACACCCATTGCTCCATCAGGAGACATGAGTCTAGTTCCAGGGGCCATAGGACGGCCCATCGCTAAAGCTGCAGTAACTTGAGATTGCATCTGCTGTTGAATCAACTGTTGTTGTTGTAATGTCTGCTGTGATTGTTGTTGAGGTTGTTGCAAAACTTGCTGCTGATAAAGAAAAAAAAAATTAACAATGAAAGTTCGTCTCACAAATATTTTATGTTATATAATACTAATTAATTACCTGGGTTATAATTTGTCCAGATGTGTTAAATTGGTTCTTAATTTGTTGCCCTTGTTGAAATTGGGATGTTTGTGGATTTTGTGTACTTATTTCTATGTTTTGTAATTTATCTTCTGTGCGGTTGACCAAAACTGGATTTCTATTGGCTTGATTGGGATTTTGTTGAGAGACACTTTGTGATTTGTTGATAATCATTTGAGTAAATTGTCTTTGTTGTTCGATATTTGATGATTGGACACCTTGACGAACAATTTTTTGAGTGAGGTTAATTTGTTGTTGTTGTTGACTTTGCATATGAACCATAGATGCTTGAGATATATTGTTTCTAAATTGTTGAACTCTAATCTGTTGATTTTGACCGATAGTGATATTTTGTCTAATCTGTTGGGTCTGCGAATTTTGTAATAATTCTAATCTTGGTAAAACTGGTTGACTTTCACCATCGCTGGATAATTTTTGAGTAATCGACTTTTCCATTGAGTCACTCTCAAAAGTGTTTTCAATTTTAATATCTTTGATTTCAGTGCCATCCAAAAGGTTCTCTTTTTTCTCTGCTTTTATTATAGTTGTTTCAATTTTGATAGGTTCACTTTTAACATCTTCCACACTGAATAAAAACATAATAAAATGTATTACAAAATTTGTAAAAAAAAATATTTATGAATCACTATTTTAATTTTTATACGCTGATTTAAATGACATTTTATTTGCCTAAGACCTTTCAACTGGGCGAGTTCTATCAAGAAGGTGTGTATATTATTTTATAAAAAAAAAGTAATATTTTTTACTTACGGATCACGTTTAGCATGCTGGCCTTGTTCTGTTTCTTCTGCCAATTCTAAACCATCTAAAATATGTGATGTGTCTCCAAAATCAGCCAATTCAGGATCGGCATATTCTAGTATATTAAAGTCATCACCGATTTCTGCAGTAAGCGATACTAACAATTCTTCTTCATCATCACCTAAACCACCAAGAATATCGCCAACCTAAAAATAAATTATAAAAATCGTTATTTAGGTAATAGGTATAATAAATTTATTTATAAAAAATAATACCTCAGCCATATTAGCAGTGTCTTGTTCAAGTTTTTCTATATCCATATCATGAATATCTTCAGTTGAAGAATTACCTCCACCAACTGTACCCGCAGATGGTTGAGATCGTTGTACACTCGAAGCAGATGTAGGTACTACAATTTGTACTCCTGTTTGTATAATTTTACCACCTATTATAATTTGAAAATTATTTTTTTCTGACACTAATAAAGCAAATCTTTTAAACCAGTAGTAATTTAAGCCTGTATGTTCATATATGCATATTTTTACCTAACATTAAATTAAATGATTGGTATTCAGTAAATATGTATAATGTAAATTTTAATGTACTCCATGATTAAAAACTTATTTGCATAACTTGCAACAAACAAGCAGAACGTATCTGGAGATTTAAGATGGATTTTACTATGGTTTATAAATAAATAAATAGAAATTACCAATATTAATTGATGTTAAAAAAAAAATAGAACACCTATTGATTTAAATATATTCTTTGCAATATGAATGATAAGTTTTAGAAGGAATCCAGAAAATTTAAGTAACTTGTACTCACTTTGAGAAGATAAACTGTTTACGGCTGAAGTTTGTTGATCAGCCACCGGAGAACGCATTCTCAAACCATGTTGGTGATTGCCCATTCCTTGCAAAGTCATCGTAGAAATATTTCTTTGTTGTTGCGAATTACCTGTAAGATATTCACCAATGTAGGATATTTATAAAAACTGTGACTAGTTCAGTTACACAGCCATCCAAAAGTCATTTGTTTTACATATATAATAAATATAAATTTATGTTACATGCATTAATTTTTTTTAACAAGTCCTACACATAAATGGTAGGTTCAAAATTGGTTGTTTAAATTTGAGTTTTTGATGCTTTCCTTAAATTCTCAAATGTATTGTAATGAAATGAGGTAGTGACCATTGAGAATGTTTTAAATAGCTTTAATTGAGATACTAAGATGAGGACATTCTTCTGGTAATTTAATTGTTAAAAGATGAAATGACAACACAGTCATTTTTGATTATGGATAGATCGAAATGGAAATATTGTCAAAAAGACCATCAGTAGCAATGTATAAATACATTATTTAAAAAAAATGTAATTTATGTATTGTAAAGTTTAGATATAAATGATCTACCTGTATTTTGCAACAGGAAGCGAGCTCGAGGATCAGCATTAGAGACTGGCATTCTTGGTCTAATTACTGGACTAACTGGTAACGGTTGACGAAATTGGCTATCTGAAGTTATTTGAGACTGCTGATCATTATTTGAAATAATATTTGGTTGCTGTTCTTCATCTATAACCAAAATATTTAATGTATTAAATACATTTTTTTAATTAATTATATGAAAAAAAAAGTAATCTTACTTTGGGACCATAATTTGCTGGGTGCGTGTCTTTGAAGGAGATCCCTCAATTGCCTATTAACTTCCAGTGGTTGCTGTATTGTATTTTCGTTTCGTGGAGTGGACATCATCTGATTCTGAGTAGGCATATATGGGTCGTTTGGTCTTGGAGCATATATTTGATTACGTTGAGGGGTAACATTAAACTGAGTGCCTGGTCTTGGAGTACCAGGAGCTTGCGTATATATTTCTGAAGCATTACCAACAGGTAAAATTCTTGGCTGACTCACATATGCTGGACTACGAGCTGGATTTGGAGACTGTTGACCAAATGATCTTGGAGTTTGAGGAGACTGCATATAATCACCACTATTTTCAGAAGGAGGTCTCTGAAATGGATCATTTTGACCTTGAGCTGGTGAGACTGAACCAGGAAATGCATCATGGGGTGACTGCGGAGAAAATGGACTTTGAACTAATCTCTGAGGGTTCGAAGGGCGAACCTGAACTAGAGACGGATGAGGGAATCGTGTAGGGTTTCCAGTAGTAGGATATGGACTCCTTGGCAATGGTAAAGTTGGTGAAGGAGACGCCATTCCTCCAGAATGTAAAGGACTCTGTTCATTTATTGACACTTGAAGTTGTTCTGCTGGAAAACTACCATCATTTGTCATCTGCCTTTGAACTCTCGCCATAGCTAAAAATGAAGTAAATGATGTTTAATAGTTCAATAACACATACTTTTTTAATGAACTATAAAAAAAAACACTAACAATTACCTTGCAGCCGTTGATCATGAATAACTTGCTGCTGATGCTGAGCTTGTTGTTGTCTTAGTTGTTGTAATTGTTTCCATTGTCTTTCCTGTTCGGCTTCTCGTGCTCCTCTCTGATGCCCGGTTAACTTTTCTTGTTCCTATACAATCAAATTTTCTTTGATTAAAATTCACTCGATACAAAAATTTTATTTACAAAATGTATTTATTCTTAAAAATTTAGGAAAATTAATAAAAAGTACTGATAATTAAGAAGAAAAAACACAACTACATGTCTGAATGATTAGTATAGTTCAATATATTTAATATTCACTAAAGAAAATTCATAATACGTATTACTTTATGCTGAAGTTTAATGATATTTGAAGGAAAATAAAATGTCAATACTAGACAAAATATAACTTCATATGTATGTAGATATATATTGAACTAAACTATACACATTTCAAAACAAATATTAATATAAATTACAAATGAGATCTCAAAATGACACATATGATCAAATAAATATCTTAATAGTTTACGTAAACAGCATTTTTAATAAGAAAAATATTACTGTATTTCATATAAATATTCAATATAGTCGTCATACTTAAGTATTTTTAGAAATAAAATGAGTAATAAATATAGCCCTATAGAATAATCCCCGGCCTACGACATTTTTAATGCAGCCCAAGTATCTCTTTTTCTTGCTGACTAAGATGTTATCCATCGTCAGCAGATAATTGAAATAAGAATATGACACATTATTTTTTATTTCTTTTTTAATACAGCATGAGTAATGCTTTATTAAAAAACATGGTGGAAAAAGCCATGATGGATATTTTTATCCTGGTCGGAAGGATGCTAATCTGGCACCAGACAAAAAAAATTTAAGAATATCATGGACAATACATTGAACTTATAGGATTAGGGGCCGTTTCTTTCAATAGTACGTAAAACTCAATCGTGAGTAACTCATTTAGCATTTCAAGATTTAGCTCGGGTTTGTATCTGTCAAATTGTAACTCGGTGAGCTATATTACCCTTCTTGTTACTTTTTGACTTATAGCCTTTATGTCAATACAACGATGTGTGTTTTCATTAGAAACATCTGGAATTACAGAATTGTTCTACATTATTTTTAAAGAAATCATTTGTACAATAATTATTGCATAAAATCTACGATTCAATTAGTCAAATAAAACCAAATCAAATTCAAAACTAATATGATCTAATAAAAATATGCTAGCCTGTATATTGACATAATAAAGGCTATATGATCATATATCATAAAATAATTTGATTAAACATTTTATAAAAAAAAGTTGGCTTTGTATGTTTGTATGCTTAGTTAAGATAACCATTATATTGATCATAAGTACACTTAAAGAATTAAGAAATTGTCACTGTTTCAATACTCCAATTATAAAAAAATATATATACATCAATTAAAACAAGAAAGTGAAATCTACTTCCACCAAAGCAAGCAAAATATACAGAATAAACATGGATAAAGGATTCGGGAAACAAAATAATCATGCCAGTAACCACAACATCTCATTGCAATGTTCATCTCTACTGCAAAATATAAGCATCAGATTCCATCAGATATTGAAAACAAAATGACATTATGCATCGGCTTTTAATACACTGTTTTTAAAATCAGCAAAAGAAATTTTTTATAATACAACCGGCAAACAAAATGGCAGGCACAATATTCGAGACATGGAGAGAAGTGTGAAAGGTACCGTATTATGGGTTGGTTGCTCATAAGCCAGTTCCTGTGGCATTGAGGGAAGGGTGCGCATGATCTCTGAGGGCGTCAGCACCCGTATATGAAGATCACCCGGTGGGCTTGCAGGAGAAGGGGGTGATGGAGAACATGACCTACTTCCCGATGAACCTTCACAAGCATTATCGGGTAATTTTTGGGATTGATTACCATTTTGTATAAGAGAATTTATACTATGAGGTAACACTTGTGATTTGCCAAGAAAACTAAGTGCCTGGGAAAAAATGGCACCAGTAATATTATGACGGATTACCGGATTGGAAGAATTTTGCGATTTTGACTGTGATAAAATACCAACAGTAAGTTGAGAACCCGAATTAGTTGTACGCACTAATGCTTTGTGAGCACCTCCAGAAGTAGTAAACTTCCCATATGGATTTACAGTAACATTTGGAGCAGGACCATTTGATCCATGATAAAAAGGAGTGAATTGATGATGAAGAGTAAAATTACTTGATGTAAATCCCGTAACTACACTAGAACTACTATTGTTAATTGTGTTATTATTTGTTACAATTGGATTAGAAATTTGAGCAAAACTAGTAGTTTCAGGTGTTGGGGGGTTAGGAATGGGAGACGGTGTGTTAGTGGCGGATGCATTTGTTAAAGTGATTCCATCCTTGTGAAGAGGCACCTCTGCAGTCTGCTCGATGCCAGTTGTGGGCTCTACTGATGTGGCTGCAATTATGCTGTCAGGAAGTCCTGGTGTAGTAGCCGCATTACCATCCTTGGATATCTGTTGGTGCACCCCAAACAACTATCACTATTAGCTTCACACATCATTTACACACAAAATGTGCCAAAATGTGTTAACACATTTAAATTTAAGTACACAAAAAGCAAAAGCTTGCACAACACAAGTTTATTCTATTTATTTAATACATTGTCTTCGTGAATATTCAAAATGCTTTTACTGTTGTTTAATTTTTTAAATGTATATAAAGCCACTTTGAATATTTACACTGCCAAATTGATATTTTAATATTGAACTCTCCATATATGTATAAAATTACAAACTAGTGATGATTAAATCACACACATACACACACATAAACATATATCCTTTTTAAATCACAGGGGTTAATTTCATAGGCTTGATGCTGTTATTTACTAGAGAACAAAAAATGGCATAATTCATCCCTGATAAGTGAATTTCAGAATAATGTCAAAGCTCATCATTAACTTATTAACGAGACAGCATATAAATAGAAGTATAAAGGCTTTTAAAACAATATCTTACAAGTGCATATTTATCACAGACCATGAAAAGGGCCAGAAAGAGAGAAAAATAAATAAATGTCAAACCTGTTGAGCTTTTTTCATGCGTATAGCACCCCGATTGTCTCTTGCCTGCTGTAAATAAGGAGTCTTTTTATCACTAGCCAAAGCCCTCCATTTCTTCAATATTTGTTTACATCGGTCAGGCCAATTGGGATATTCAGTTTTCCATTCGGGATGATTTAAATTAGCATAAAGCACTGCAGATATAGTAGCACCCGATCCAAGACCTAAAAGATTTTATTTTTATTTTGCATTAATTATCAAATACATAGGTATGTTACATAAACATATTTTATAAAATAAACTTACTTTCATCTGCTTTCATTTTTTCAGTAGATCTTTGATTATAAGTTGAAGGAGGATTTTGCATTAATGGTGGTTGAGAAGTACTAGAATCAGTGCCCATTGCATCAACAGAATTGATCATATTACTTAATCCAGTGTGTTGAGCACCACCACTAGCACTCCACTGACCACTATTTTCAGAATATGCAGGACTAAGTTGTGAATTACTAAAATTTTAAATAATTAATATTATAAGAGCACTACTAAGATATGTACACATAATATGTATATAAATTTCTAAAAACTATACCCGCTATATTCAGTATGATAAGGTGATGGATATTCCATTGGACTAGATAGTTGTTGGCGTTGGGGGTTATAACTACTTGAACCACTAACCGAGTTGACAAAAGAAACAGAAGACTCTTGAGATTCCTGGAATTGGTTTTATAAATAAATACACATACATATTACAAAAAATTAATACATATAAAAACTGTCTCTTACCTGGGAATCATCTGTTAATACTCCTTTAAATATTTCTTCTACATCACGGCTGTCCATATTTGGTAATGAATCTCTTACAATCGATTCTAAATTCACAGCCAATAATGAAATTTCTTCTTTGGGTGAAATATTAGCATCAGCTCTTGGAAGTTGGTCTAAAATATTAACAAGATGAGAAAACCATAAATTTATAATTTTTAAAGTAATCGATAATTACCATGTTGCTGGAAAGATATTTTGTTTTCTGAGCACATCATTTTATTATTATTAGGTAGTACAGAATTAGTAAGATTTTTTTCTGAAGTTGAAATATTTGGTTGCATCATAGCTTCTTTAAGAGCTTTGGCATCATCTATGAATGGTGCATGGAGTTTTTCCCCCGATGCATCTACTTCAATTTTAATATTGGTCACATTTTTATCACAGTTTTCATTTAGGGTATCTGCTTTAATTTTTTTTTCTTTTTCCTCTTTGCACTTAACAACCTCTATGGCTTCTAATTCCTCCTATTAATTATGTAATTACCATTATATCATTTTAGAAATAGTTTATAAAAGTTTATGCAACAAATTTGATACCTTATTTAAACAAATTGTAGACATTTGTGATGAAACGGGGCGTTCAATATTATCCTCACTGTCAGAATTAGTGTGTCCTGATAAATATTCATTGACATCAGATCTTATACCTGGTGGAGTTTCAAGAAGGTCACGTCCAAAAAAAGCCTCCTGCATATATGAGGGAAATGCTTCCATCAATCTTGAACGAGGCTTTCGTCTTGGTTTTTTTCTCTTATCAGTAGGACTCTCTAAATTTCCTATAAACAAAATAAATCACATTATCTTTCTTACAATAACTATTTCCTAAGTTGATAAAATAGTGCACCTGTTGGTGTAGTGGGAGTACTAGCAAGAAGTTCGTTTGCATCTGCATTTGATATTTCACCTTCGGGTGCTCTTAAACTTCTCGGTCCTTGAGCACGCATTCGAACAGTAAAGCCACCAATACCAACTCTGTTCAGATTGCGTTGCCTTTTTCGTCTTAAAACTGTAACACCAGATTCAGTGGTATACAGCGTGAAACCTTCGGGGGGTGGACCATCGTGATTTACAGACCATGTCATGCCTTCTTTGTACAATGAATTCGCTATGATAAAAAAAATTGTTATTTACCATAGTTATAAAAACTATATTTATTATTGATAAATGGTTATGACGATTTCAATAAAGATCCTGGGCTTGTCCCAAGATTAAAAAACCTTGGGATCAACTCCATTTACAATTAAAATTTGGCCAATTTGACATTTAAATACACTGTAAACTTATTTTATTCCAGATTACGTTAATTACCTGATTCATCTTTCATATCCATCAATGAATCTAATTTATTATCATCATTAGATATATCACATTCACCACCTTGAACAACTGCTTCAATGGCAGCTAATATCCCTAGAATATTTTTATATGTTAGTAATTTTAATAAACAATGTTAAAGTGATCATTATTATCAAACTCAAATTTGTAACACACTTTAAAACTCAAAAATAAATATCAAAATATTAGTAAATGTGCATTCACAAAAAAAAAACCAATTACATATTTCATTAACCCTTTCTGTGTCCAGTCAAGTACACAGTGTAATTTCCGATGCCTGATATTTCAACATATGTACATAAAATACATATGTAGGTATATCATCATTCTTATGCCAAAAGTCATTATACAGTGCAAAATCACAGGGACAGAACAGGTTAAAAAATCATTGTGTAAATTGTGAAAAAATTTCATTGTTGTTAATTTGACATCAACAATATTTATCAATAATTAAAATTTAATCGTTAATTAAATTAGTTAAAATGATTAAATGACTTTCAATAAACCTAGATAAAAACATTACCCAAACGATAATAAATGTATAAATCAAAACAAACCAGCACTTTTATCGAGTATGCCATCCAACCGGGGTTTTCTTCTTTTTCTGCCATGCATCATACCAGTCGCTTCACCTTGCATTGCTCTAATGGCACGCAGACCTCCTGCACTTAAACATACACCATCTAAGTAAAATTCTCCAGGTGAAGGAGGTCTAGCACTCATTGAATGTTGACCATTTAAACTTTGAGAAAATAAACATTGGGACAGAGGTTGTGGAGGAGGACCCAAATGTGGAGGAGGACAATCACGTGGTCGGCATAACAGGCAGCTATACCTATAAAATGTAACAATTGAAGAAAAATTATTGCATTCTAAGTATAAACACAATTTCTTTTCAACACAAACCCTCTTTGACAACACATGTCTGCATCTTTTTCTGACTGTATAGAGTCACAAGCTCCGTGCAGCCATCTTTGACACTGCAAACACTGTACTATCAATTCACCCTCACCATATGCTGAAGAACAAACCGGACACATTGTCAAGGATGCACAGGGTCCACATTCTAAAAAAATAATTAAATTGTTATTCGCAAATAAATGGGATTTTTTAAATTGACTTAAAGCTCTTTCTAGGTGTTTATTTTATAAAAATACAAATGTCAGAATTGACCTTCGATTTTCTTCTATTTTTTTTTTTTAATGGTATAACTAAAAATACGAAAAATGGTATAACTAAAAATACTTAATGGTTTTACCAGTATATCCATTCATCCAGTTATTATCGGGACCTGGATCTGTACTGCCACAAATGTGACATTTTCTACATCTAGCACATCTCCAGCAACCTCGAGGCACTGTTGTAAGAGGAGGTCGAGCACAATAGGTGTGATATGAAACATCACAATCATCACATAATACCAATCGAGCCTCATCATCTCGACGTCCACACCCCTCACAAGCAGTACAGTCCAAACATCGCCACCCTTTTTGCACAATTACACTGTTTACCTGAAATTGTTAGTAATATATATTAATATGTACATAGAAAAAATAAATATCAGAATAATGTTCTGATTAAATTAATGATTTAAGTTGTTCTAATTAATAAAAAATATAAGGTTATTTTCTAAATACCTTTATATTTACACAATAGGGATGATATGTTTGACCACATTGTGCACAAGCTATTAGACATCCTTCAGAATCTGTCCCCAGTGCTCCACACATAACACAGACATCTTGAGATAGGACAAATTTGTCTTTGCTTGAAACCAACACCAACCTATTCTCAACTCCTTTAGAAATATTATATGTAAAAAGATTAGTATTAGAATGATATGGTTATATTATTATTCGAAATAAGAACTGCAATTACCAGGTTCATCATCACTTCCTTTACTATCCTGTGACTGAGGTCTTTGTAAACCAAGACCTGGAACACCAAAGACACCTCTCATTTTTGGTTTGGCACCTCTCTTTCTACCAAAATCCATAAATCCTCTTTGCCTTTTGTGGTAAGGGACTTTTCCAGAGAGTCCATATAATCCTTTCATTCTATACATCCCCAATTTCTTTTTAGCAATTTTAGATGCATGATATGGTTTACCTTTACCAAGGCCGATATCCATCTGTAACAATAGTTTATACATTTGGAAAATGTTTGTATTTGGGAGCAACAAAACGTATGCCTACGCCTACGGTGTTGTCTCAAAATGCGATATAATAATATTATGAAGAATACAAAAATATTTACTTACCCTTGTATCAAATGCTAATGGATCTTGTTCAAAATTTTCATCATACAGAGATTCATGAGATGCTGATAAACTATCATCATCCATACCTGTTGAAACAAACATATTTGTATTAAAATTATTCAATAGAAATAGAGTTCAATAGCTTACTATCTTTTCTTCTCTGTATAGGTGCTCTCTTTTCAATAGATTTACATACAAGGCATACATAATCATAGTCAGGCACTGATTCTTTTTTGACTTGATATGTAACTAAATCAGCTTCAGGATCACAGGTTCCATGAACGTATCTATTTAAAAGAACATTTTTTTATAGATTCATTACTCATTGAACATTCTAGTATTAATACATACCTTTTGCAATGGGAGCATTGTACCATTTCTCTCTGGGCTGCTGCTCTATATGCCCGGCGACACAACGGACAAGATAAGCCTTTATTTCTTTGCTGGTAACAAGAATCACAAACTGTGTAGTGAGCGTGCCACCGTGAGCTAGCTCCAGCTCCGGGACTTCTCGATCCACAATCAGAACAAATTCGACAACACTAAAACAGTTTAAAAATTTCATAATCACATAATAATGAAGAAAAAAAAATAGATTCTTTATTTTTTCATTACCTTACACTTCCAACCGTATTTGGGTACAGTTGTCATTATGGGACGAATACAAGCTGCATGATATAATTTATCACATTGTTCACAAGCAATAGCTCTCATTTCACCTGAATCAGAACCCTCGCCATGGCATACTTGACAAACACGACATTGTCGACAATTCCAACCTGCTCTTACACCTGCGAAAAGGAATTCTTATGCAGTCGTAAAAAGCAATTCATATAATAAATCTATAAATTAACATAGTAAATAAAAATATTAATACCCGGCAACTGAGGAAGTCCAACACATGTGCCATGATGATGAGCATTGCAGGAGCAACATGTCATAAGGTTTGCCATATCCCCAACAAGACCACAAGTATGACAATCTATATCCACAGAACCTATAATTTCCACAAATATTTTTGAGTTCTTGAGAATTTGTATCTATCGCCTTGGTCGTGGATTTCGTGTAGCATTATTCAAAAGAAGAATTGCTTTTTTGAAAGTTAATTTATAGAAGACACCAATTTTATTTTATTTTTTTATTGATGGCACCAACAGACGTTATTGTGAATCGGCATAAATGGAGCCAGTGTAAAACGACATTTACCTGTACATAATTGACAGGTTCAAGATACATATATAACTTATATTTTATTTTTAAATACATTTATATGTACTTATGAGATGTTGTATTATGCTGCATTATGGGGAAACCCAAGTGGCAGTTATGATAATGCAGCACTCATCAGTTTTTAAAAAAACCAATACCAAAATACTCACATACTAATGGCACTTGATATACATGTTCTTTGCAAAATGATACCCTAGTTGTAATTTCTTGAAAGCCTCCAGAAGCCAATATGCATGGATAATGAAAATATTTAGTACAACTCATCTGAAAATTTAAATAGTTTTAAGAGCGATTTCAAACACAGTTAGGAGCTTTTTAGGCTTTACATACCTTACATGTAATACTAGCACCGTAATGTAAGCAAAAACTACATTTACGTTGCAAGGCTTGCAATATAATCGCTTTTATTGCTGTTTCATTTTTTGAATTTTCTCCATCCCTATTTTGATTTTCAGTAATTTGTACTATATTTGCCTTAAAATCTAATGTGGGACTCCATTCTATACAATTTTTATGTACATAAACATATTCATTATCTGTCACATTTTGAATGTCAACTACATCAGAATAGCCTATAATGGATAGCTCATCAGTATGTTCCGGATTACATGAAGGTGTTCTAAAAAAATTGTTTAATGTATTATCAAATACGTAGATTATGATAAATTGTAAGCAAATGTGGATAATACTTACTTGCATTTGTTGAGGTTCTTTTGTCTCCGACCACTCGCCAATGGTATTTGACTGTGTAGATATGTGGAATTTATATTTGAAGGTTCTGGATTATCTTCTACAGTCGGGGTCAAATCATCTACCCCTTGAGATAGATCACAATTGATTCTTTGCATTTCACCTTGACCTAGTTGACTTTTTTCACTGAGATTGCACAAAATACAGATTTTTCCAGGCCTATGAGAGTAAAAGTTTTTTGAATATACAGTGATAATGATAAATAATATTTGTATTACCATTTTTCAGTAAAGTATGGCGGTTCTTCGGGAGCTGCCAAATTAAGATCACCCTCGTCGTAAAGTTCCTCTATGTTTTCATCTCTGCTGGTACGATGTTTTTTGAATCCACGCATGTAGCCCATGTTCGAACGATACCTATAGTAAATTTATAAAAATTAAACTTTTATAGTGAAAATGTTTATACTTTTAAAGTGACAAAAAAATTACCTTCTGACAATTTTTCCTTCCTTGGTCGCTTTGGACCCTTCCTTTCTTGGCCTCCCGGGACCACGACGAACTCCAAAAGGTAATTTACCATAAGTAGAAGTGGTGCCACTGAAAAAACTTGATGTGTGCCCGGCAAAAACACCGCTCCATGAGCCATGTGGAGAAGGAGGCTCTTCTATTCCCTGAGGAGGAGATGAGGTCGATGACGTCGGAGTCGAAGCGGCTCCTAAAATTAAGAAATTCATAATGTAGAAATTAGTATAATATGCAGGCATTCAGAAGCTAGGTGATTGAAGTAACGCAAACATATCCTTCAGTAAATCTGTCTCTATGGTTTGTTTTATTAACCATAAAATTCTTATACAATGACAATTTTTTTTGACAGATTAATCTGTCAAAAAAAATGTTTAAACATTCAATCAATTTAATGATTTTCTCTATTATTCGACACATGTGTAAACATAATTTGAAATAATCCACAAACAAAACTGAAAATTTTGCCTCATATTTATGTGGACAGTAGAATATTCCATATAGATAAGTGCATACAAACCAGAGGAAGCCGGCGTCTCCTGCTCGAGGTCATGCTCTTGCTCTTGTTCCTGGTCATTGTCGCGATCTAACTCACAGTCTTTCTCCTCGTCAGGAGTAATTACTCCAGCGACATTGTCGGCCGAAACTAACGATCTAGACATGGACTGCCATGGGTGAGACAATCTGGCTGCTTGTTGCTGCTGCAGTTGCAGTTGTTGCTGATGTTGTTGTTGTTGATGATGATGTTGCTGTTGTTGTTGCTGTTGTTGTTGCTGTAGCTGTTGCTGTAATTGTTGTTGTTGGAGTTGTTGTTGTTGTTGCTGTTGTAGTTGAAGCTGTTGGTATTGATGCTGCTGCTGATGTACCTGTACTTGCCCTAAGCCTTGTGACTGTGTCTCTTGATGTGTCTGTGACTGGGACATGGAGAGGCGTGCCTGGTGTGCCTGGTGTACCTGGTGTAGTTGCTGTAGCTGGTGTACTTGCTGTAGTTGCTGTACTTGCTGGACCTGGTAGTATTGTGTGTTGTGGCCGTGGCCGTGACCGTGAGCGTGAAGCGGGTAAGATAGCTTAGACTGCGTGGCCTTCTCCTGCTCCCGGTCCCGCTCCTGCTCCCGGTCCCGCTCCCGCTCCCGCTCCCGCTGCCGTTCCCGCCCCTCTTCAGTGTCGGTGTCCATGCGTGATGCTGACCCTGATACATGAGCTCAGCTTTGCACCCAGAGTCCAGCTAGTCCAGGTTTGGCGGTAGTTCAAGGCTGTACTACTCGGTAGATGTGACTAGTGACTAGTGACTAGTGACTAGCGACTAGCGACTCTGCTGCTGGCTACTAGTGCTGATAGTGATAGTAGTGGGCGTGGTCTGTGAGGAGTGGTGGCGGTGTCCAGTGTAGCGGCCGAACCCGAGTCTGTTTCGCTCTTGTACTGACAAGTGTTCCCCTGCTTCCTCAGGTCATCCGCTGCCCGCCATCTTGCACTCGCGCCTACCAAACATTATTCTATTTTCGTTATTTATTCTTTGAATGTGTTTTTTTGCTTGCATTTTTGTATTAATATATATTTAATATATATTTTGGGAGGGTTTAAGCAAAAAATAATCACTAAAAGTTAAAATCTTTATAAAATATTGTGCATGTAAACATAGTCGATAAAATTAATAAAATAAATTGAAATCCGCAAATACGCTACCTACCCACGTATCATAATTTGATAAAATTTTGACTCTAGAAGTAAAAAAAAGGTTTTTATAATAAAATAATAAACTTTACGATTATCGATTACTCTTCTCCATCATCATCCACCCCAAAGTATCGTTATAATAGTTCATTTTTAATTGCACAATTTTGGACATTTTTGCACAATTTATGTACTTTCGGCGTTTTCATAGATTGGGTAAACTAAAAAATATATATCATCAATGCTCATTATCCAATTACTACACTCAAATCTACCGTCTTCATTTCTTAATAAACATACACAAATACACAAAATTCATAGCACTTTCTGAAGCATAGCGATCCATCCTGATTCCTGATACCGACAGTCAAGAGAGCAGTGTAGCAAGTTAAATAATGGATGGTCTCGCTTGCATAAACCAAATATCTAGTTTATTTTCTCATAATTTCCTGAATAGGTGTGGCCATTATTATTTTACAATATTACTAGGTGTATACATATCATTTTAAGTAAATAGTTGAATGGCATGGCGATGTCTTCTTATTTAGTTATATAAATATGGTTTTATCCACCAAATATCCACGTCATAATCACAAAGGACTTAACGTAACTTATTTTATGGTTTGTATTTAGCACCAATACTTGTTTTTTAAATGTATGACTGTATGTAGATAGGTGAGGTATGTGTAAAAACTACATATATAAACCATCGTTATTCTGGCAGAAATCTACATTTCTTTATCGAACTGTACAATGTAAAAAAGATATGAAAATCTGTACCATGACGATTTTTTTAATTTTTGAAAATGAGTGAATAATATTGAGAGTTGAATTTAAAATGATCTATGGTTCAAAAATATATAACCTAAATATATGTTTTTAAATAGTTTTATTTTTTATTATATTTGTGGTATGGCTTGTATAACAATCTACATATTTGTATCTATTTTTACACTTGACCATCCCTAGTGTGAGTACATATTTTGTGTAATAAATTACAGTGTAAACAAACTTTATGATTCATTAATTGTAGATGAAAATACAAAAATACAGAACATATTTCATAATATAATATACAAATATTGCTTATTACAACCATACATTTTCCATTAATTGACTTGGTTATCACAGTGAAATTTTGAACAACAAGAATACTTAATTTATTTTTATTAAATATAACAACAATGCAATTTTAAAACATATTGCATAACAAATTCTGGATGATTAATGTCAATTTATAATAACAGAATATAATTTCTTAACACAGCTATAATATTAGTAAGAATATAATAAATCAGACGAAAAAACATTCTCATAAAATCATTATTAAATAAAACATTTTTATACTTACAATCTAGTACTAGTAAATTACCATAGTATGTATACATCAGGTGTATGATTATAATGTTGAAAATAATATCAGGTACGATCAAGAATTACAAAAGTGTAAAAAAAAAGCTGGTATGTACTTCAATTCAAGTACCATTACCTATTCTTTGGAATATAATATACAATACATGGTATGATTCTTTTAATGGCATCAATATTATCAAGTGTGACTTGATGGATCGAGATGATCAAGCTGTTCCATATAAAGATTTTCATCTTTATCTTTGGTATCATGAGTAATATCATGTGCATTAGGTCCGATTAAACTCAAAACAATGGGTAAAAATACAATACCATGAAATAGGCCAAATAATACAACTAAAAAAAATATTTTAAAGAATGATTTGAAAATGTATGTCTCAGAAAAAGAAAGAATAGATAGAGACAGTAATGTAGATCCGCCACCATATAAAACAGCTGCTCCTATAGTGGTGACAGTGTTCAAAGCACGCTCTTCTCGGGTTCCTTGCATAATAAGAAATGTATGACCAACATGTGCAGCATAATCGACACAGAGCCCAACAGCTAACTCCAATCCAACACATGTTACCACATCAATAGTCATACCCCATCGTTGTAACCACCCGCATACATTGACTAATGTTAACAGAACACAAATAAATATCCAGATACATATCGATAAATTCATTATCAATAAATATGTGCAGGCCATCACACAAATCAATGCTAATTCCAAATTTCTTTCTACTTCAATCTGGATAACTTCATCGGTCACCCAATTGGCGAACACTCTAGACCAGAGGGATGCATATTTTTCACCTGTGGATATATTAGCTCGATCAATGATATCATGTAACCGATGCATGGCTGGCAAATACTCATGTGGACCAGAAAATTTTTTGAAAGAAAAGTTAATAGTAGAAACTTCTACAGTAGGAGCGGGCTTGCCGCACACAAATTCTTCAGAAAACTGAAAGTTCTGACGAAATTTTGCTCCATTGGGACTGATTAAAAATTTTCCAAGGCTCACATTCCATTCCCGTTCGCTCAAAATATCTGTATTAATATGTTTACCAAAATTTGTGGCAACAAATTTACCAAACTGATCTGTCCAAGATTCAAAGTTTTGAACAATTTTTGATTCATTTCGAATATTTTCGACAATTTTTGATATCTTCATCAAGTCTTTTGCATAATCAATTTCTCCGGCTACAAAAAGAGCTTCATGCCCCGCATCAGGGAAATGAAGTGCTGATGAATCTAGAAATTTCCTATAGTAAGATGTTTCTGGAATGAACCAAGCTGGATCAAAACGCTGTTCTAGTTTTAGAACGGCCGCTAGGCTAAATCCAGCCATTAGGACAGTACCAAAAACTATAATGATTTTCACAGGTCGACGAAATATAAAATGAGAAAAGAGAGTATGCAGATAACGTCTAGAAATTGAACCAGCTTCGACTGGAGGTCTCGGTAATGGATGTTTCAAACACGGTAGAAACCCATTCCGACCAGCTTCCACTCTTTTCAGATCCAAAGAGAATGCGGCAACATAAAATGTTATCGAATACACAAAGAGAAATAAGATTGCCACCGCAGCATAGACACAGAAGGAATGAAGTGAAGGCAAAACTGTCACGGAGCCCACAAGAAAAGCTATGACGTCTGTGAAAGAAGTAACCAAAATGGAGACTCCTGCATGAGAAATTGCCAGTCCAATTTTGACGGCGGAAGGGAGAGCTTTTTCTTCCACAGACAAATTTTCCCAACAAGCCTTGATCACAAACATATCGTCGATCCCGAGACCCATTAATAAAAACGGTAGAGAATCATGGACTGGACCGTATGGAATTCCAACAGCCGAGCACAAACCTATGGAAGATATCAGAGCGAGAGCAACACAACATAGAGCCGCAGCCGCCAAAGATGCCCGGATTTCAACAGGATCCCACTTGGATAAGATAATTAGCATATAGATAAACATCAAAATTGCTCCCCCTACTATTTTATTCGCATCCCTGAAGAGTTCCTTAGAGCTGATGTCTCCATAACTGCGGCCGGCTGCATAATCGAGTTGCAATCCTATCTTTTGAGCTGAAGATAATGCACCCTCTATCGTATCTAAGAATGCCTTTTCCCAATCGAGAGCTTCGATAGTCGCCCAGTCTTCGGTACCGGCTCTGTTGCCGGTCTCCGTCGAATCCAATTTGTCAAAATCAACTTCAACATACCAAGTCAACAAAAGGCTGCGAGCGTCTACTAACTCTCCTCTTGAATTTCTCGTGATGCCAGACAGGGTAGCTTCGTAATCTACAGAATGTCCAGTGACAGGACTGAATCGAGTATCTCTCAACTGCTGTAATATCTGGTCAGTGTCCAAATGTGGAAGATCTTCTTCGCGCCACAGTTCAGCGATTCCTGCAGTTAAACACGTCGAAGGTAGCGAATCTAGAAGAGCACAGTATACTCCGGTGTCCAACTCAATGCTGGGGTCAAATTCGCGAGAAGAAGGCGCCACCGGTTCAGTTTCTTTGAAGAAATCATCATCGAAATTGAGCGAAGAATTCCGCTTAGATCTTTTTCCGAATGGCACATCTTTGACGGAAGGTACTTTGAAGCACACATCGGACCAGCGCAGGGAAGAGTGGCTGCCGACAGTGGCAGACACATTGCTGGCCAGCCGCACCAGGAAGGACACCACGTCCGGCTGCAGGACGCCAGAATCCCGTGCCACGATCACCTGCTGCATTCTGTACGCCTTGGAAGTCCTCTGCAGCAGCCACGCGGTGTCCTTGGCGAAGGAGCACTCCGGAGGCACCCACAGCTTCAGCGGGTTCTTCTCCTGGTAGAAGCTGACGGCGCCAGATCCTGCCAGGGCCGCGACCACTACGCAGACAGCGATGGTGGCCAGAGGTCTGCTGGCTGCTAGTTGTCCCGTACTCCTCATGGCGCCGTGCAGTTGTAAGGAGCACCACTTCCTCATCGTGGCTCATCGACTGTTCCCTGTTCTCTGTTCTCTGCCGCACCTCTGATTCAGACTCCGCTCACAGTACGTCGTGACCGCGTTCTAAGTTCATCTTATCGTAATCGTACTGTTAATCTTGCTAGTGATGGCGATGGCTGCGATATCCTTCGACCGTAATAGACGTGGAGTAAACAGTCTCACCTTGATGCCCCCAATTGACAAGTGTCTAGATTACGAGACCTGATATCTCCAGTCTGCGTATGTATTATCTTAATCTGTCTATTCATAATCTATCAATCTGTCATCTATTGCCCTGTCTATTTCATCGCTGAGCGCTGACAGGTGTCATAGGGATTATAATGACGTTTCTTTCATCAATGTTGCAATTAAAATTATTATTTGAATATATTTTAATTTATTTTATTTATATTGCGTCATGCTGCAGTACCATTAGAACATTATAGGGAATCCTAAGTCGCAGTGATGATAATGCATTAAGTACTCTTCGGTATATGTATGTATACGGTTTATATCATTTTTTTCATAAAAGGTACTGCGTTTGCTGTTAAAGTGTTTTTAATGATTAATAATGATAAAGTGATTTTTTAATGTTCAGATAAAAAAAAAACAAATGAATGTCGGGTGACCGAAGAAGCAAATACAATAATCAACAATATAATAATACCGGTTGATTATAAATTTTTAATATAGATATGTAGAAATGGTAACCTACAACAATAGAAACTGTCGGTGAACACTTGTATTTACCGAGTGCTGACTGCTGACTGTTGAGTACGCGGCGTGGTGGTAAAAGCAATAGAGAACTGTAGTAGTTGTCAGTCAGAGTCGACACGATGACACTTCAGGCTTCAGGATCCTTCATTTGGTATACTTTAGCGGCCGTGGCTATTGTATTTCTTCAGGTGACCGCCACAGCATCCACTCTCGAAACTTTGCCGGATGATGACTTGCTGCATACCATAAGAACGGAAAAATATGTCTTAGTTCTTTTCAGTTAGTTAACTTGGAATTTAATTTAGATTTTTACGATTACTCGACTATTGCTATTCGTTTTGATTATTTACAGCAAAGAAAAACTGTCCAGAATGTGAAAAGTGGGAAAATGTTGTGTCAAATGCTAGAGATGAATTGGTTGACTCATTGGGAGCATGGGTGGTCCAGTGTACAGATTCGTCTCTAGTACGATTATACAGTCAGTCGCAAGAACCTGCATTGGTCTTCTTCAGACATGGGATACCTCTTCTTTATGATGGTATGTATTGAATTTTTAGTTTAGTATTAATTAAAAACTATTGGAAATTAGCATATTGCATTTTGTACAGGTGTTTTGGAAGAAGATTATATGACTCAAAGTCTTATAGATAACAAGGAACCTATTGTGCGAGAACTTACAGATGATACCTTTGAGCATTTAACTCAAGCTGCATCCGGCGCAACTACTGGTGATTGGTTTGTCATGTTGTAAGTATGTCTCCATATACACTGTTTTTAAAAACAAAACTATTCTAAATTTTAATTTTTTTATCTATTTGAATAATGATACAAAACGTTTGCACACATACATAAATTTTTAAAAATTACAAAATCTTATTACTTTACTACCACAGGTTTCTTCGAATGTTAGATTCGTAGGAGAATATTTGGTCTTTCGAACTTTAGATTCTTAGGAGAAAATTGGGTCCTGTTCAGGAGGTACCGGGATATTTAGAATTAGAAGGAACAGTGAGATTTACTCATTGTACAAGAGTGTAGATGTGGTGCAGTTTATTAGGGCTATTACACTAGGTTGGGTTGGTCAAGTGGAAATAACGGGAGGATAGTATTGGAAATACCAGCCAGAGAGTAAGAAAAGGCAGAGTAGACCTAGGTTAAAATGGGAGTGCGAGTTCTATAAGGTAGTAAGAGTTTAAGTATTAATAACTAGACGAGTACAGTCTTGTAAAATTAAATGGAAGTTGCTGATGCGGGAAGCCTTGGGTGTAGTGCTTATGATGGTGATGACTGTCACAGGTTTCAATACCCAGATTTTATAAATTGTACAATAGTTTTTATAAATGGTTGGCATTGTTGTTATTAGAGGATAATTCAATTTGATATCAACAACGATGTATCTGTTCTCATTTGGTAAATTTAATTTAGTGAAAATCCTGAAAATAGGAAGGCATCATGCATGCAACCAATACAAATTATTTTTTAGTTTTGTTCAACATTTAGGTAAAAAGTAATATAATAATATAATCTGTTCCAGTTATACATCATCTTGTTTAGAATGCCAGCGTATGTATGCTAGATGGGAAGCTGTTGGAGCCGCAACAAAAGCACGTGGAATCGTCGTAGCCAGAGCTGACAGAGGAGGTCTTGCTGCAGCAACTGCACGGCGTTTTAAAGTTACCGAAGATCCAACATTTCTTCTGTAAAATTTTATTAATACTTCACTACAATATAAAAATAATTTATGGAAAAATTTATAAACCTCTATTTTAGATTTAGAAGAGGTAAAATGTACTGGTATAACATTCCCAAATATGATATCAAGTCATTAGTATCATTTTCTCAAGATTGGTACAAAAATGCAAAGAGTGAAAAAGTTCCTCTACCACAAACTCCATTGTAAGTACATGTAGCTAATTTTTAAAATATTATGTATGTTGTGTTTAATTATTAATCTACTGTATTTCTAGTGACGATTTGGTTTCTTGGTGTGTCTACATAATTAGAGACATTGTAGAATTGATATTAGGAATTTTATCAGAGAGGCCATGGATTTGGCAGATTGGATTAGCAGGGTTTGGATTGGTTGGTCTGACATCTATCATCGCTGTTGTAAAAGCCCGTTCACATTTAAAACAAAACTAATTTAATATTATTTATCTGTGAAGAGATGGTATAAAATATAATGTTCATACCATCAATTGATGCTTCATGTGTATGAACTGTGCTGTGAACTTTAAAAAAAAAACTTAAAATGTGTATTGCCTTTTCATTACTTATAAAGTATTTTTTTATGAATACAAAAATAAGCAATTCTGTATCTTTATTTACAACGGTTACATATCTTTGGCTCGATTTAAATATATCTGTATGTTTTTATGATTTTTACAGAATCACTTAATTTGTTACATATGATATTTATAATAAATATATATTTTTAAATTATATCACATTTATTATTGCAAATAAAATTATGTTATAGCAAAGCATGCATAACTTATATGTGATACTTCAATTAAATGTTATCAATCATAAAATTCAATCTAAGTATCACAGATTGATCAGCTAGCTCTAAGCGAATAATTCTTTCAAATTTTTTTTGTATTTCTGAGAATTCCATCATATTACGGGGTTTTGATTCAATCCATAGTTTATCAAATTTATAAAATAAATAGCAGTAAATTTGATGAAAAACGTTAATATTGGGACTTTTTCTACAAACATTAAAAACGTGAGTTCTAACAGAACCGTCTTTAAATAAATTATATGCCATCGCGGTGAGATTAATGCCGACTATTGCAAAAGTATATCCATATTTTGGATGATGTGAGTGACTCAAAACGTGTGTACAAGCTCCTGGGTATTCTTTAGCAAAGAAAATCAAATTTTCCAAGCCCAGTATCCCCATTCCTCTAAAATCCGTTTTCGGGTCATCTCCCTAAAATTAATAGAATGATGAGCACAAAAAAATATTTAGGATACAAAGGAGCTAATTAAAAATGATACTAACTTGAAAGCCTATATCCTGCCACTGTTTTGTTATTCTACCGTCTAATGGCTCATGTGGCATAAGAGCGTCCCACAATTGATAAAGCTTCTCTTCGTGTTCAAATAAATCACTATCATATTGTGTCGTTCTTAATTTTTCAATTTGCCACATCAATTGTCGATAGCCCCAAATTTGTCGGACACAGCATTCGAATAATCTTGGAAAATCAGGATGCACTTTGGGATTAATTTTCTTAACCTGAAAACAAACCAACGGTGATAATAATACTCTGTTGGGAATCTTTAATAAAAAAATACACACTCTGAGAAAAAGAGAAGTGGCCGCTGGAGCAGCCGCTTCAGGAAACAATCCTCTGTCAGCTGCTTCGTCCAAGGCGATGAGTAATTGATTGATTTGGGCATTTTTAGAGTTACGCAGCGAATATTCCACCGCGAGGGTTCTGGCGCTACCCGTGAGGCCGTAACAAGCTCGCTGAGCTTCCCCCAACCTGGTACCCACTCGGATCCACCACTTGCACCAGCCCCTCACCCAGGAGTACACCCACCACCACCATATTACCACCACTCTCCTCCAATACTCCAGTGTGGCCCTCATTTCTTCGTGTCTTCAGAACTTCAGCTCTTCATACCTTCATGGATACCGTTGCCAAGGACGCAACCGCAACAACATCGATACGTTGCCATCACCGGAGATAAATTTATTTTTAGAGCAGTACACATTATTATTATAATAATATTTTTTATTGAAAACAATGTATATATTTTAAAACGAATCAACCGTTCCACCGTGGATACCATATCCTTAGTACATATTTTAATCATCGATTTATTTGACGCATTGGCAACATCGTTTTGACGTTTTGTGAAAGAATCGAGGAGGCGGAGAAGCTAACGCCGGGCCCTCATGGACGGCGAGGGGCGTGTCGCTTTCGGAGGAGGGGCGGGGCCAGGGGGCAACTGCGGGGGAGGGGGGCAGGGGCAGGGGCTCGGCCTCAGGAGGGACAACAAGAGGGCCAAGGATGATGATGACAGGGACGGTGAAGATGAAGCCGAGAGTCCCGTGTTGGACTTTGTCTATGCCGACTGTGACTCTCATGCTAACGAGATCGCTGAACTGTACAGTTACACTGAGTTTCAAGATTTTCACTCTAACGAAAGAGCATTCGAAAAACTCACCAACAAATGGGCTCTTCCAGGAAGATGGGAGAAGCAGAGTCCCCAACAGAGGAAATGTACAGTCTCCATGATGGTGGAGCTGACCGAAGCTGCAGAAAACAAGTCGAGGATGGAAGCTGCTAGAGGGTTGCTGTACCTCGCTCAAGGGTGCTGGGCGGAGGCACAGTCTGATGCGGACCAGAAGTGTTGGGCCAGGGAAAATGTTATGCTCCTCTATTCCTGTGGAGCCTTCACTGCCGGGGTACAGCTGTTGGCCTTGCAGACTGACTTGAGTAATGAGGAACGTCGTAGAATTGAAGCACGGAGACTCGAAGACTTACTCTCTATATGTGATTCGGAGCAACTGAGAATTGTTTTAAATCTATTATATACTATAACAGAAATTATGAGAGCCGAAATTCAGGAGAGGCCTACTGGTGAATATACACATTTGGTTTCGGCTTTTCGCGAAGAACTATCTCAACCTATCGGTGATGAATCATTGGCTTTCAAATTATTTGATATGGTAACTGTATTTTGCTCTGGAGGAATGCCTCATTTTCCTATGAAAAAAGTGTTATTGTTATTATGGAAAGTGCTACTTGTCCAATTGGGTGGTTCTGATACGTTGCAGTCTTTGAAAGCAGAATATAGAAAGAAAGCGGGTCTTCCGTCTTTATCAGAAGATACACTAGAGGTTACTAAAAGAATGAGACCTTGTTCTCCTCCTCCAAGTGCAGCGGATCTTATAGAAGCTCAAAACCGAAAACGTCGACAGTTTCGGAGACAAGTCAAACAGATTAATGATCGAAATCAAGAATATTTGCCGTGGATACAGGATGAAGAAGAAGAGGTAAATTTTGAAGGTGGAGCTTTTGACTCATATGTTAGACCGGGTATGGAGGGAGAAAAAGAAGCAAACTCTGAACTTCCCATTGAAGATAACACTCCCCCTGAGCAAGAAGCTCCAGCCCCACGTGGGCTTCCTTGGATTCCCAAAGTTCGTCGGAGAGATATTGATTCATTTTTAAATGGTGCAAGAGAAAAGTTTATCGGTTATTCTTTACCGGGAGATGCCACCACTTTGGCGGGTCTCCCTCAGCCCATCTGTGAAGGAGTTAAAATATTGCGCAAACATGCCTATGTCAGCTTGGCAGAAGTGCAAG
The DNA here is from genome assembly GCA_022606485.1 of Agraylea sexmaculata. Lineage (NCBI taxonomy): Eukaryota > Metazoa > Arthropoda > Insecta > Trichoptera > Hydroptilidae > Agraylea > Agraylea sexmaculata. The sequence goes on along the minus strand of JAGTTH010003873.1, from coordinate 140,791 downwards.
CAGAAAAGGAAGTGGAAATTATTCGATGGCCCCTAAGTCGTGGGGAAAACGAAGTAGAAGAAACTCAAGCTGAATTATTGTATCGTGCGCTTTTACCTAACATGACTCAACATGTCATAGGATTATTAAAAATACTGCTGGCAGCTGGACCTACCTCCAATGGTAAAACTGAGTCTGTAAACATTATGGCAGACATTTTACCGGAAGAAATGCCCGTCACAGTATTGCAAACTATGAAACTTCGTTTTGATCTTAATCGACATAAGGAAATAATAACAAAGGCTGTATCTGCTATATTATTACTCTTACTTAAACATTTTAAATTAAATCATGTTTATCAGTTTGAATTTTTATCACAACATCTAGTATTTGCTAATTGTATACCTTTGATTTTGAAGCTTTTTAATCAAAATATTGCTGCCCACATTAGTTCAAAAAATGTAATTCCCATTATAGAGTTTCCAGCGTGTGTTATCGGAGAACAACCAGAACTAACCAAAGAGTGCCTCGATATAGGTGACTCGTCTTTTCCATATTCTTGGAGAAACCTGTTTGCTTCTATCAATCTCTTACGTATTTTGAATAAACTGATCAAATGGAAGCCATCGCGAATAATGCTTTTAGTCATATTCAAGAGTGCACCTATATTAAAAAGAACATTAAAAGTACGACATGCTATGATGCAAGTGTATGTTCTTAAGTTATTGAAAATGCAAACAAAATACTTAGGAAGACAGTGGCGAAAATCAAACATGATGACCATCAGTGCCATTTACTCGAAAGTGAGACATCGTTTCAATGATGATTGGGCTTTTGGAAATGATGTTGAAGCTAAACCATGGGATTTTCAAAGCGAGGAGTGTACTTTGAGGAATCAAGTAGACCGTTTCAATGATAGAAGATATATTCAGCCATCAATAGATATTCCTGCTGTTCCATGTTTGGCTACTGTGCTTTCTATTCCTATTCACCTAGAAGACGATTTTAAAAATAATTATGAACAATGGCTAGAACAAGAAGTTTACAATTCTAACATTAATTGGGATTGTTTATTGTAACTGTTTCTCAAAACAATGTTTTTTTTATATTTGTTAATTTTTATACAATTACATTTAGTTTATATGTTCTCATATTATCAAAAAGAAATAGCATTAAAGTATCAATATTAGTCTATTTATAAAAATGTATTTATTATTAAAAAAATGTGAATAGAATGTATTTATATTTTCTTTGTTGAATTGCCAAGATCTTAAGTAGATTTGTACAGGATATCAAATACTTTTATATAATAAGTATAAATGAAATGCTCTTCGAGTGTCTCGTTTAAATCTAAATATGTTTGATAAAATTTGACTTCATCAGGTTTTGTGTAATGTATACTTTAAGTTAAAATACATTTGTAAAACTGTATAGTTGTAAAAATAAATTAATCATAGAAAAAATAAATCAAAGGAAATAGTAACGGTGAGTTTGTATTGTGTGTGGAATACATCAGATGAAAACAAAATATACCGATTGGAAAAGATTCTTTACACATTTTAGTGTCGGTTTTTTGAATGAGCTACGTGATTCCTGAGTTGAGTGACAAACCAATTGATTGCACGAAAATGATAGGTAGTTTGAAGATTGCCAAATCCGTCCGCGACGAATTCTTAACGGGTGGTGGAAGTGATTCAAATTTTTGGACTGATTAATTGTTGAATTTATTCCTAGGTATAGATTTTTTAAATAATGGTTGTTTCGAGATATTATTCAAGTCACAGGTGCTAGATAAATAGCAAATATATGTATGTATTGATGTAAAGGGATGGCAAGAAGAAGGAAGTGTTGTCAAAGTTGTTGTGTTTGTGTTGGTAAGTGGCAGTGAGACACTTTGAGATGACAAGCAGAGTGTCAGTGGCGGCCAGGAGCATGTGCGAGCAGGCGGGTCAGCTGACCGGGCAAGTGGCCTCATTACAGCTGCCAGGGCCTGTACAAGCAGCCATCGTGCACAAGCTGCAGGAGCGCCTGACTCCGGTGGCCGTGCGCGTGGAGAACGAGTCGCATCACCACAACGTGCCTCAAGGGGCGGAGACTCACTTCAAGCTGCTCATTGTATCGCACCACTTCGATGGCCTTCCTCTCCTCAGGGTACATTTATTATTATACCACTATATATCGTACAATCATCTTCCGTATTGTATAATCGTTCCTTTACTTGTTTCTATGGAGACTGCTACATATACTCTTACATAATACATTCTTTCTTTGCTATTTTATTTTTCATTTAGAATGAATAATGGTCTTTATCAATCCCATAAATAAAACAATATATTTTTTTTATTTATTTATTATGTTATTTACATAATATTTCGCGGCATTGATTGTTTTGCGTCATTCCCGTTGAGACGTAATTGATTAACGTTACTGCTGAGATTCAAAATGATATTTGGCTTCGTTCCAAGATGACAGAAATCTTTGATCTTCAAAATAGGATTTGATATTTGAAATATGTGTGCTATAAATATCTCGCACGGTTGAATATTTAACATTACTACTAAAACTTCATACAACAATTTTTTTTTTTTTTTTTGTAAGAAAAAGATGTTCATATCTGTCCAGTTTTATTAAAAATACGTATAGGTACAAATTACTACTCGATAACAATTTTTTTCATGTTTTAGAGACACCGCTTGGTTAATGAAATCCTCTCTCACGAATTGAAACATGGAGTTCATGCCTTATCCATAATTACGAAAACTCCAGATCAATGGGATGAAAATGATTTAACGATGGAACCTAGTCCGAAATGCAGAGGGGGTTTTGGAAAATGAGACATGTAGTACTATTTGAATAATTTAAAAAGGCACCCTTTTATTATGTGATATTAAATTAAATGTTAAGTTTTTTAAATATGTATTTATTTTTTACATTATCATTTTATTTCGCTACTTAAAATTGTGTGAAATACATTATACATTTAAATCACAAAAATAGACAAGTCTTTAAATTAATTCATAAAAGTAAATCTACATATACTCCGAATATCAAATGGTGTAATTATCTAACCTGAGTTTACCATCATTTTCAGTCAAATAAAGAATGTCAGACATGGTTTGTTCACAAATGCTTTCTTCAGCCTTATGGAACATCTATAGAAAAAAAAAATATTAAAAGAGAGAGAATAAATCAAATATTTTTAGTAGCATAATACTTACAGCTGTATATTTAATAGCAGTTTTTGGCATATATTTAAATGATGGACCAAAATTTACACTGATCGTAGCATTTTTATGAAGTGAAACTGAAGGATAATAACACCCTCCATAAACATCTATAAATGCTTCTCCTTGACATTCACCATTTTTGAAAAATATTATTTTGCTTCCTTTTACAGGTTTTAAATTATTTAATGCCTCTTGAACATTGTCTTTGTCTTCATAATATAAATGATTTCTAAATTTCACAAGAGGCTGTAAAAATAAGTTTCATTGTGAATTTTAAACTTTAATACATATGACACTGAGATGACTTACTCTATCTTTGAAGGTATTGGGAATGTGATTAACTTGTTTGGTATCTGGAAGACATATTAAAAAACCCAATGTATCACCTTCTCCATAAGCATCACTATAATGTTTACCATGAGATTCGTGAAACCTAAAATAATATATATATATTTTAACAAAAACAGTAATTTACACGTAAGTCTTGTGTTCTAAAATTATAATATACTATGCACATAGTTTCATTAAAATACTCGATATATAGAAGTACACAATTATCTATTTATATAATTTCTTTATGTGTATTTATGTTTAAAGGAAATAAGATCATCACAAAATATAGGTTAATGCAAATCAATAAATTTATTCTGATCAAAAATACTTTAACTGAAACTGATTCGATTCTTAGAAGAACAGTAAAATTGACCCCAGATAATGTATCGGTGTAAGTATTTTAATGACATAAACAATATAGCGCAGATAAATAACAGCATTGCATTGTTTACCCAATTTGGGCAAAAAAATGCACCACTGACTAAAAATTAGAGATGATTTCTGTGAAATATAAATCATCAAACATATTTCTCTTCGTTTGAATTACATAGTTAGAAAAAACCACTGATCACCACATTTTTACTATATAATTACCCAATAATGTATGTATAGTTTAAATTATGGATGACTTTATTAAAAATAAATAGAGTATGTAATTTTGTAGTTGTTAAATAAATTAACCTTGTTCCTTTTCTTGAACGCCACGAATAACCAAATTTGTCATAACCAAGAGGGGCTTGAAGATTGGCATATGTTTGACCCCAGCCAATTCTACTAGCTGATCCCTCGGGCATTTCTTCAACAGTAGTTTCCCAATACCAGTTACCGCGAGTAACTCCTAAAACAAATTGTGGATATATCAAATTTTTGACTTTGTATTGACTAATTGTTCATATTAAATTTACTAAATTACCATGAGTAGCTCGGACCATACAATATCCTTTGTCTCCGGTGACGGCCAACCTGTCTTCTGATAATTTCAGTTGAGGAGCTCGATCATGGAGCGCTAAGAGAACTCCACCTCCGCTAGCTAATGCACGATACAACCAACCAGGAATTGGTTTTCCTGACCATTCATTGCTTTCATCAAATTCCTATTTAACAGGACAATTTTTTTTAAATATTTTCAGGTTCAATAATATTTAAAAAAATATATATCTACTTGTCTGAAAGGTGCATGAGGATCTGGTTCGGCTAAAATATATCTATATCCATCTTTATTGAATGGATGATCTGCAGGATAACCGTGTGAAGGTAAACGAAGAGTAGAATTTGAGTCATTAGTACTCCCAATATTGCTGCTTCCTCTTCCCTTTTTACCACCAACTGTGCTTCCAGGGCCAGTACCACTTTCTGGTCTTCGTTTTGTTGCTCGACCTTTCAAAGCACTTGCAAGTGGTGCTGAAAAATATATTTAAGAATATACATCCAAACGTAGCAGAAATGATTTTATTGACTTAAATTCTAGTACATACCGTTTGAACTAATATCAGATACTTTAAGTTGGCCACCTTTAAACATTGCTTCATAATTTGGTTTGATATTTGTCAAATCTGTGGAAACTAAGCCAAACATTTGGCCATCGGTAGCATTTTCTTCATATGTGAACAATAGATGTATATCTTTGACGAGTGCTCTTTGAACGGTGGCATACCATGATTGGGTGACTCTAATTGATCATAATAATGTAATGTTTAATGCAAAGATTTTAATAATATTTTGATAAATGCAATCGCTAGGATTGACTAAATATAAAAATATCGTTACCTTCTCGGCATAGATGTCATAGCTTCCCAATATTGATCTATGAAAGGGATAATTTCTCGGTCTTTACTAAATATTGTTTTATTTTTCCCTTCCCTGGCATTTTCTTGTTGAAGATTGGCTATGGCAGTAATGCACATTTGGGGAAAAGCTACAAATTAGTAATAAAGTATTACATTACAAATATTACAATCACCAGGTAAATATAAAAAAAAAACTAACGAGCTTGATTCTTCTTGAAGGTTTCCAATCCTGTCGTCGAACAGTTTTTGCAGACGAAGACATAATTGGTCATGAAGGGTACCAGCTTTCCGAGTTGGTAGCTGATGCAGGACTCGTGGAACCATTTGGTGCACGACCAGCACACCAACTCCACCGCATTCAGGTTGCGTTCCTTACCGCTATTTCAAAACAGACTTCTTTTTAAAACCATCACAACACTTGATTCGCATTCGTTTTAAAACCAAATAAACAACACAAAACAACAAAAGGCAAAAAACGCGCCAAATATGATAATTATCGCAATCGATCAGTGTCCATAAAATCTTTACTAATATCAATTCTTTTATAATATTTCCATTGTTAAATCAAAGTAACGTTTCATTTGTAAACAGTAACAAACCAATAACAGTTGAGGGCTTCCGACGGAGACATTTCCGGCGTTTTAACAGTCAAACTGCAAACGTCAATAATTTATGGCTGTTCGGGTAAACATTTGTTTTGTTTAAGAATGGTCATTTTATTTTCAAATAATTTAATTATTTTCAGGGTAGATAAACTAAATTTATCTTTATTTATTGCATGTTATGTATGTCATTTGAATGATTATTTTTTATTAAAAATGAAGAATCCGAAGTAAAGGTGTAGCAACACTGACTCGATGCGGCCTTTCGACATCTCTCCCTGTCAAGTGAGAGATCACTCGTGTAAAGTAAGTTGGTTTTTTTCACTGAAATATGAGTTGCGCCGCCACCGCAGGCCTCAAGCCGCACTCCACAAGCCACGCCCCTTTCCCCGACACAGCACAGCGACTGCGGAGAGGCGTGGCTTGTCGGATGGCGACGGATGATGGCTGACAGTAGTAGTAGTGTTGTATACAAGTACAGGAGTAGCAAGTATCAGAGTACAGGATGGTATATGATTGCAGATGGCTCCCAAGCGCAAGGTACAGAAGGAGGAGGTGCAGGTGTCGCTGGGTCCGCAGGTGAGGGAGGGCCAGACAGTGTTCGCAGTGGCGCACATCTTCGCCTCGTTCAACGACACGTTCGTGCACGTGACTGACTTGTCAGGACGCGAGACTATCGCCAGGGTCACGGGCGGCATGAAGGTCAAGGCTGACAGGGACGAGGCTTCTCCCTACGCCGCTATGTTGGCAGCCCAGGTACTTGACTCTTATTACATTCTCTAACACTTATTTATATACTTGCATACCTTTCATTCCCACCAAACTGAATATAATTGTTAATACAACTTTATTTAAATTGAACTACTTTATTAGTCAGCTATGTCATTTGTCTTCATGTTTGTTTCTAGGATGTTGCTGAAAAATGCAAAAGCTTGGGAATCACTGCTCTTCACATCAAATTGAGAGCCACCGGAGGCAATCGTACTAAGACTCCCGGACCTGGTGCCCAATCTGCCTTGAGAGCTCTCGCTCGTTCTTCAATCAAAATTGGCCGTATTGAAGATGTTACTCCGATCCCATCAGACACCACTCGCAGGAAGGGAGGAAGACGTGGACGTAGGCTTTAAACATCGGCCGCTCACATTTTACATTTCATTTATGAGATAAGAAACATTGGCTAATTAAAGTATAACATCCACTAAAGAAAATTTTATTTAACCTATCAATATTTATATCCTATAGTTTTGATATACATAATACCTAAATCTTAAACTAAACTTAAATTTTTTGGTGCGACAAGATTGATCTTAAATAAATTTAGATCATTACCATTTAAAATTTGTTTCCAAATAGATCTTGTATTCATCAAGAAAATATGTACCCATGAGATGCTAGTGTGCTTAAAATGAATGTCAAGCTGTGCTCTCAAGCTTCTATGGATTAATACTCGTACCAATTTTTAATTTTTTTTAAAACCACTAGCTTTAAACTTAAATAGTAAAATGATTGAATCATATTCAATGATTGTGTTGGTAGCAACAATGGGATTCAAATTGTTCAACAATAGATTTTTCAATGAGTATTTGTTTAAAAAACAATTCGCACAAATTTCAATGAATCGATCAAAGTATAGTTTTGTTCAGTCACTAGATACATTGCAGTCAAATATATTCATATGAAATTAATCAATATACAGTGAGCAGTTCGTATTACGAGCAAAAATAATCGTGAAAATTTTGCCCTCATTACGAGCTTTGCCTACATACCGAGCAAAAGCACCAGGGAAATACAATCATACCTCTGGACAAAAACGTGGGTTTTTTTAAATTCATATAAAATAAGAATAGTAATGATATATATCAAAATATAAAATGTTATTTAATTAATTTCTGATATAAAATTAAACAATTAAGTTTTCTTTTGGTTCATCATTGAGGAAAATAAATCTTGAAATTGAAAAGCATAACAGTGTCCATGTTGAGAAGCATCACCACAATAAGGAAGTGGTTATTCGTGCTGCAAATTTGAAAAATGATAATGCTGTGAAACAGAGTAAAATTTTGAAACAACGGCAAAAACAAATGAAATTAAGTTAAGGAAACTCAAAATTTCGAAACGATGTATTTAATTAATATCCTTAACCGCCTTGATTCATAAATTATTCAAAACTGTTCCTATTCTGGCTTTCGAAGGGTGAATACATAAATAGTACAAGTGGCTTTGTAAACGATAGCATTGTGGCAACATTGTTTTGAATAGGTGTGTCAGTTGATGAGTGTTTACGGGAGGGGCCGAGGAGAACGCTTCAAAGAACGCCCACTTGACAAACAGTTGTCATCGGTCAAGATGTTAGTATATTATTATTGTTTTGCTTCTTGTTTATAATATGTCGTTTCAATTTTATAACACTTTTTAAATTCATTTGATTGTTCTTTTGGCTATTAATTTATAAATCGTAGTCTTAAATGTAATTCATAAACTAGTATTCCGCATTTAATATAGAGTTCGTTTTATATTTTACAGGGCACTTTTACGAATTGTCATTTTGATAACATTGCACATATGGATTTGTGATTATGTTGAAGCTCAAATTTCCTCAGATTATACGTCCGACCGTAATCTCGGTACATATGGTCAACAGCAGCAAGGAGTTTTGAAACCAACTGCATATCCTCAGTTAGGAGTCTATCAGAATAGCAATTATATACAACCCAATTTGTACAATCAAGGATATCAAAGTAATTTTCCACAAAATACTTATCAACAGAATAATTACCAGTCAGGGTTCTATTCTCAAGAAAATTATGGAAATTCTCAACAAGGCAGTTATGATGATCGTTTTAACCCAGATCCCAACTCAGAAAATGATGATTGGAAAAATGATATTTCTTCGGGTGTTTATTATGGTAATAGAGGTTATCAGAGACTTAATTGCCCTCAACATTGGATTCAATCTAGAGATTTAGAAAGATGTTACCGTTTTATGAAATCGCCAGCGAGACCCAGAAACGAAGCTCGAAAAATTTGTCAGGCATATGAAGCAGATCTTCTTTCAATTGATACTGTAGATGAGCATGGTTTTGTTATTCACCAATTGTTAAAACAGGACCCACAGCATCGAAGATGGTACACCTCAGCTAGGCAACAATCACTTGGATTTTGGACTAATGAAGGAGATGGATCTCAGTTAACCAACATGGAGAATGCTTTTCTCCCCCACCCTTATGAGCTAAATCCCATTCAAAATAAAGATTTTCTGATCTATAAGTTTTCTAATGATTTGAAAAAATGGGGATTTGAAGCAGTGACTGGTGAGGAGCCTTTACTTTTTATTTGTGAAGCTCATGTTACTAAATTACAGTACCTGGTCAATGATGATAGAACATATACTTATGGGATAAACATAGATGATCCTGAAAAAGTTCCTCGAGGACCATATTTTATTAAGCAACCTGAAGATAGAACTTTTGACCTCTCAAAAAGATCGTTGACGAATGATGTTGCCTTGGCTTGTCTTGCTGGTGGATATCCGACACCGACCTATGAATGGTTTAGGGAAGACTACGAAAATGACATTCTTGTTGAAACAAAAATAGATCCTCTAAAAGAGAGCAGGTTCACAGTGAGTGGAGGAACATTAATTATTTATAATCCTGATCAGATTATCGATAGAACAAAATATCATTGTAAAGCCGCTAATAGATTTGGTACCATTGTATCAGAAAGTGTTCTTCTATCCTTTGGATATATTAGAGAATTTAATTTAAAAAGATCTTTAGAATCAGGCAATCAAAATTGGGGAAAAGTAATTTTTTGTGATCCTCCGCCACACTATCCTGGAGTTAAATATTATTGGGCTCGAGACTACTTCCCTAATTTAGTCGAAGAAGACAAGCGAGTCTTTGTGTCTTTCGATGGAGGATTATATTTTTCTGCACTTGAAACCATAGATCGTGGTAATTACAGTTGTAATGTGCAAAGTAAAGTATCTGATACTGGTAGAAATGGTCCTTTCTTCCCCTTATTTGTCAATCCACATTCCAATTATCAACAATTGAAATTTCCCAATAATTTTCCAAAAGCATTCCCGGAAGCACCCATTGTTGGTCAAGAAGTTAGACTAGAGTGTGTGGCTTTTGGCTATCCCGTCCCATCATATAATTGGACCAGAATCGGGTCAGATTTACCACGTCATGCATATTTAAGCAGTTACAATAGGGTTTTAACCATACCAGCAGTGTCAGTTGAAGATGAGGGTGAATATGTATGCACAATTACAAACGATAAAGCATCGATGAACAATAGTGTTGTATTGAACGTCCAAGCTCAACCCAACTTTACAATTCCTCTTGTCGATAAGCATGTGGATAATAAAGGAGATTTAACTTGGACTTGTGAAGCATTTGGTATACCGGATGTTAATTATACATGGTGGAGAAACGGTAAACAACTTACTATGGAAACAGTTCCTGAAGATGATAAAGATAGATACCACCTTCAAGATAATGTTTTAACAATACGATATATGAATCCAGAAAGAGATCCAGGAATGTATCAATGCCAAGCCAAAAATCAACTTAAAACTAGATATTCATCGGCACAGCTTAGAGTTTTGTCACTTAAACCATCTTTCAAGAAGCGGCCCTTAGAAACTGAAACATACGGAGCTGAAGGTGGAAACGTTACAATTATTTGCAATCCTGAAGCTGCTCCTAGACCTAAATTCATTTGGAAAAAAGATAATAATGTCATCGGAGCTGGTGGTCGAAGACAAATTTTAGAAAATGGAAACTTAATTATCAGTCCAGTTTCTAGAGATGATGCTGGTGTTTACACATGTTCAGCAAGTAATCAATACGGAATCGATGAAAGTAGAGGAAGATTGATTGTATTGCAACCACCAAGATTCATTGATAGACTTCCTCCAAGGATGCAATCTCAAGTACAATCAAGTGTATTTTTACATTGTAATGCTTATACAGATGAAATTTTAGACACTGCATTTATTTGGACACATAATGGTATGAGGTTAAGAGATACAACGTTCATAGATTTAAATGATGAGAATATCTATGATGACAAATTGAAAAGAATCAAAATAGATGGTGGATTTTTGGATATATACAACGTATCATTATCTGATGCTGGAGATTATGAATGTATTGTGAAATCTGCTATTGGAAGAATATCATCTCGTACAACTCTCTTAGTAGAGGGTCCTCCCGGACCACCTGGGGGTCTTCAAGTTATAAACATTAAGAAAAATTCCGCCACTATCCACTGGATTGATGGTGCAAGTAACGGTCGACCTATCCTTGGATATTTAGTGTCTGGTCGTACAAATTGGAATTCAACATGGGTTAATATAAGTAATAATATTTACCCCAGAGAAATTGATAGATACAATGGAAGAAAAGAAGGAGTTATTGAAAATTTGCTATCACCATGGTCAGTTTATGAATTTAGAATCCAAGCAATTAACCAATTAGGTTATGGAATAGCATCTGCTCCAAGTCCGCAACATTCAACCCCGCCTGATAAGCCTTATAGATCACCACATAACGTAGGTGGCGGAGGTGGAAAAATCGGTGATCTTACCATCACCTGGGATCCTATTACATCTTCGGAACAGAATGGTCCCAATATTCACTATAAAATATTTTGGAGAAGATTCGATCATGACACTGAATTTCAAACATTGATTTTAAAAGAGTTTGGAAATATCGGAATGGCTGTAGTACATGTACCACCTGCATTTTTCTACACCAAATATGAAGTGAAAGTTCAAGCTATTAATGATGTAGGAGAAGGGCCAGTTGGTGCTCCTACAATTATATATTCAGCCGAAGACATGCCTCAAGTGGCACCTCAACAAGTTTATGCCCGATCTTTCAATTCGACCGCACTCAATGTGACATGGCAACCCATAGATCAAACACGAGAGAGAATTCGAGGAAAACTTATCGGCCACAGATTGAAATACTGGAAAAATATAAATAAAGAAGAAGAATGCATATATTACTTATCACGCACTACTCAAAATTGGGCATTAATCGTTGGTCTTCAGCCAGATACTTATTACTATGTCAAGGTCATGGCATTCAATTCCGCTGGAGAAGGTCCAGAGAGTGAAAGATATTTAGAAAGAACTTACCGCAAAGCACCACAAAAACCTCCTACGTCAGTATTCGTCAAAGGAGTTAATCCATCTACAATAAGAGTAGTTTGGAGATATGTTGCACCATCTCTCGAAGAAGAGCCTCTGCTAGGTTACAAGGTAAAATTATTTCAATTACTAAGCAAATCATTTTGGTGCAACTCATATTAATTGAGTTTTTTATTTTATTGCAGGTGCGAGTTTGGGAAGTTGATCAGGATATGAGCAGAGCAAATGACACACTGATTTCTGTCGGTGTGAAATTGGAGGCGTATGTTGAAAATTTATCTCCTGGAAAAATATACAATTTAAGAGTATTGGCTTTTAGTAATGGTGGTGACGGTAGAATGTCATCTCCAACAATATCATTCCAAATGGGTGATTATAATTCTTCTCCATATAGAAGTTCTGCCCAGATTCCATTATCCAGCTTCAGTTTTATTTCGATGATTTTATTAATATTTACATTTATTTAATTTAAAAAATTAAATACCTCCGAGTCCAAATCGATCAATACTTTCTTTTAAATTAACGGGACTAACAGAAGTTGTGATATTCAAGATATACATAAATGTTGCGATTATCAATATCTATTGGATTGTTCATATCAAATCGTAATAGATACAGTTTTACATATATTCACTAAATACTTTTTTAAATGTATCTAAAAATTATTTAAGGTTTCTCAAAAAGTAATTAACGATTTCAATAGAATATAAGAGATACTTTCATTAGTTATTGTGCATTACCCAAGTGTCCTTCAAATATGTAACCTCAGGTCTCTTTTTATGAGATGAGTTCCATTGAAAACCGCACAAAAAAAAAATTGAAAACGTTTCAGATTACATTTATACTTTACTATTGTTTTCTTTACATTTTTTCATAGTATACATTCCATAAAAGGAAACTCAAAACTACATGTTTCAATTTAAATACATTAACTGAATATTTAGAGACTGAAATCTGCAACTACTCATTTCAATCCGAGCCATTTTTACTATTATTGGTTTTTTTTGTTGTTTTGATTTTCTTTTAGAAAATTAAAATATAATAATTAAGTGTTGACTTTCATAGTAATGTTGATGAAATATGTACAATATTTATATGTAACTTAAAAGTCATGTTGTTTTTGAATTGCTATAACATTCCTTTAAAATACTTATACATATTGTGTGTGGTTTCATTTCACAAAAATTATCTATTATTTTATTATATTTGACGTGGAACATTTTTTTTTAGCTTTATGTTATAAACATATAATATATCATGTATGTTGGTGTATTTTTGAGCAGGTCAAAATCAATCTATGTCTTTTTAAACGTCTTGTGAACTATAGATATATGCTTTTTTTATACATACAAACAAATAATTTATGTATTTCGGTTAGTGATGTTTAAAAATGTCATAAGATGTTAAGCCATTTTTATGACCACTTGTCTTGTACAATTAAGTTTAGTTTTATTTTTTATTTCCGTCCAAACATAGATGTATGTACCTATATCTGCATGTCCAAGTATGTATTTAATTTGCACATACTTTATGCACAGTGTAAATTATCTCTGAATCTCTTGTACAAAAATAAATATACTTTTTATACATAAATAATGTTTTCAATAAAATACCCCAAAAATATTATCAATGAGAAAAAGTCATATAACATTTTAATTCTATATTATGTAATCGTTTTCTATGTTACCTTCATATTCTGAGTTGGTTTCTTTATCATAAATACTTTTTATGGCCAGCGCTAGTTCCGTCTCTTCTGATAGAACCTATAAATAATAAAAATTGTAATAAAAAAATTGACTGTATTACCCAGCTAGGGAAATATTTTGTTAAAAATGATTCGAATTTTTAGTATTGTGGATGCATGGTTAATAAAAATACATATAATAGTGCAACTATGGCAAATGTCGACAAAGTAGAAAATAGATTTAATGTCTTCATTTTAATTCTACTGGTTGGTTTGAACTGACAAATTAAATTGAATGGTTCTATATTATATCATATTTTGACATAATCACCTTTAATTTCTTTGTATTTTCAATAGTTTGCCAAGAATTTTTTTCTTGTTCATGTAGAATCTTTTTCTTAGTTTTCTTCATTATTTTTGTATCCCACAAATTTTTATGATATTCACCATTCTGAGGAAAGAAAGAAATTATATTGGATAGTCATGGTCATAATACTTTAAAACTAACTTGACTTGTTTTCTGCGCTTTTTCAAAAGAGTAACATTTATTATCATCTTCATTCTGATTCCACTGTTGATATGGAATTATTATATTAATGCCGTCATTGTTTTCACTTTGGTCCTAGATTTGAACACATTGTTTAATAAAAGCACATTTAAATATTTATTTAGTAAAAATAATGATTGATTACCTTATAGTTTTGATTGATTATTGTTGGCACTGGAATTCCGATCGAATTTCCTACAAATACAAATTATGAGTAAACTGGGATTAATCATGTTTATGATATTGTTATTCATACCAAATTCAGCAATATTCTCATATAATGTGGAAAGATTTGAAATTTTCAAAAATTTTACTGCAGATATAAATTTATCAATATGATTACTAGTTATCCTTACTTCTCCACTGTACATAAAATCAACCACAGCTTTAATAACAGTAGATTCTACATTAAATAATATTGTCACATAATCAGTCACATCCTGTAAAAGATCCTTAAAAAAATAATCGTTTAATGGACATAATTATGAGTTCAATATCTACTTGTAGATCAATTTTTACTTTAAAATATTCGCTGTGAATGACCAAAATTATTTTATGGACGTTTATCATTTCATTTGATTTTGAAATTATAGTCACATCAGCCAATTTTGAAGACTTGAGCAATTCTCGTAGTTCTCTCGAAGTGATTGAGCTATGACCGTGCATGCACATCCTATATTCCATCTTTACGAATACCTATTGCAGAAAACAATTGAAGAAAAACAGTTGAGTTTTCCTTTCGCTATGGCAATACCATTGACTTTGTTTGTTATTTTGTGAGAGAGATCCAAAATGTCTTGATATTTATATTGTCATGATTCAGAGTATTACTGAATATCAAGTGTACTAAAAATATGCAATATTGGATTTAAATGAGAAATGTCCTTTGTAAAGGTATATATGTATGCATATTATGTTTGTATGTTGTGGCAAGAGGAGAACAATGTCAGCAGAAGTCAGTTGTCAGTGGAGGTGGACGAGTGTCTGTTCTGTGTGCAAATATACAGTGAAATGTGGTGAAGAATTACAGATATTATAACTATTAACTGGTTCATGGACGGAATATGATCAAGAATATGGAAGCAGTACTGGTCAGTTGAGAGAGCAGTGAACAGGAACAGTGACCAGGAACAGGAGCAGTGATGGTAGTCTGTGATTGTGATGGCCTCAGACAGACTGACTGTCGGCGAGGAAGCGCGCTGTGCTGATGGAGTCTTGCTGGTGCCTGCACCTCGGCCTGTACCTGTACCCGTACCCGTACCTGTACCTGTACCTGTACCCGTAACTGTAACTGTACCCGTACCCGTACCCGTAGTGGTGCTGTTACCTTTACTAGTGGTGTTGCTGGCCTCAGTGCAGGTGTGTGCAGGTCCAGTGCCGCCCCTCAGCGCCGTGGCCGTGTCTCTAGCTGCTGGTAAGCACTGACCATCAATCACAATCACTCACTACATTCTTATAAGAAACATATACGAGAGTATTCTTTCGATCCAAACGTTGTATTGTTTATTAATAAGTAAGCGCTGCACTATTTTATTCAAAACAATCTTTATATTAATATAATACAAACAATAAAAAAAAAAATTTTCTTAATACCCTGTAGTAATACAATTGATGATTGTATAAAAGAAACGAAATGAGTTGTGCAATGTTTCGCGATGTTCCAAAATAATTCTCAATCGTGAGAACATTTTAAAAATCATTGATATTCCTCGGTGAGAGTAAGAAAGCTCTTTATGATATAACATGCGTTAGAATTTGATGTTATCAATTGAATCATTCTGGATTTCTTCACATATATAATCCTATCATAACGCGGTTTTCATTAACAAATCAGTAGTGAGACTAATTATCTTTCTAGATAGCTTACATTTAATTATCAAACTGAATTTTCACTTCAAATTATGAACATCCGCCTTTTCATTCATCAGACTATAAAATGAACATGTATAGACATAATTATGAGTTCAATATCTACTTGTAGATCAATTTTTACTTTAAAATATTCGCTGTGGATGACCAAAATTATTTTAAAATTATGAACATCCGCCTTTTCATTCATCAGACTATAAAATGAACATGTATAGTTTTTGCGTCGGTAGACCAACGTATCTAGGATTTGAATGGCTTCCCGTCTGTATTATCTTCGAGGAAGGTTATTTATTATACTGTGTCACTAGAGAATCTCACATAATTATTATCTAAGCACAGTTTACTCAAGGCGAAACATTGTTTTTGACCTGGTTTCTTAAGCCTCTTCACCACCCAGACCAGATTACACTTTCGTCGACACCATTACACTGTGCGTAGTTTTGATACAATAGTGATATTGGGAAAAGAAATAATATTGTTAAAAAATACAGTTTGTAGTGACCTATTTATTCGTTAAAAACATGATTTTCAATTTGCTCCAGTCCGCCAATCCTAGAATAAATATACTGTGTATAAAAAATATCAGTTTTTTATAACACGACAGTTGTGTACATAAATTTTTTTGTACTCTTTAAATAACGTTCGCTAATTGAGTGGAACCCTATTTACTTAACGGATATTTTAATATATTCAGACCTAGTCCAGGTGGGTGTAATGAAGCGCTTTGACGTATAATTCTAGCTCTGCAACGACTTCCTTTGTAATATTGCTTTATTGTTTTATTTCAACTCTATTATTATCTGATATTCATACAAAACATTATATGATATACATCTATACTTATCATACATCAAATATTATATTCATGTTCAAATTTAAATAATAGCGAGTTTACTTTATTATTATGTTATAAGATTGTTCTGTTCAGTTATATATGCATTGTTTTGTGTAAATATCAGTGAGTTAAAATAAGCCTTGCAGTGCTTTACAATTGTGAGCAATTGAGAAACCTGATTTTTCACCCTCTTGGCTTTGCCCATAATAGAGTAATATAATTATGTTTTTTTATGAATTATCATTGAAGATTTAATTGAGTAACATCAACAAATGCTTGCATAGTGTGTTCTGCTTGTAAACCATCCGACATGTATAAATTTTGGACAAAATTATTGTATGCCTCTAAACAAGTTTGAGCGATGAGGCGAAGTATAGGAAGGGAGGCCCTTTGAAGGTGTGGATGATTCACACGGACAAAGGAAATATGCTAATGAATCAAAGGTAAACGACACGAGTCAGTATACCTGTACTGGGCGCCCACTCACTATAAAAATAAATAATACAAAAGAAGGTTTTTATTATACGACTGGTACTGAGGAAAACCTAATGTCTGGAGGCTATCCAAGACACATCACGAAGCCGGAAGACGACATTAAATAGTCACGTATATGGACAACCGAGTCTTTCCTTATCAACATCGAGCTCCTTTCAACGTTAAATCAGATTTACACATCAAGCATTTAAGCCAGCTTATAATAAATTACAAGCCCTATGATTATATTCCAAAGGTCATACATCCACTACAAGCTGAAGGTTTACTACTTGAAAAGCTAGGACCTATATGGATTTAATTTAAACACATCGCAAGATTCCATTCAGTGTTAATACGTGTTTTTTTCTTCGCGAATTCACTAAGGTCATTCAAAATAACAATTATGAGGATACGTGGGCCGATCATCGGAGGCACGATGACCCACATAGCATTTTAATACACAAAAACCGAACAGATCAACGTTGAAAATACCACATTTAAAATAGAGGTTATGAACAACAAAGTTCGTCATCAAGTTTATTGTGCTGTCGTGTTTATTTCACACGTATTTTCCTCATAGTCAAGAGTCATTTCTCATTATTAATGTGATTGGATCTTAGATCATCGATATTATTACCATCTTGCGTAATACCTACTCGTGATACTTATAACCCTCACAACTTATAACAGTAAGGATATATTAAATGATTATATTATTTATTTAATATGTATATGCTCCGAGCGGCTTATTGAGAAGGTTTTTACACATTTTTTTTTATAACAAACGCGTTAATTCATTGTCTGTCGGTGATTTTAACTATTTTACAAAAAACTCCACTTATTTTTTGTACATTACTAAACTAAATAGTTTGGCTACGAAACAAGGTGATCTAAAATGCATTTGACCAATGTGTAAAATGCGTGTAAAAATCAAAGTATTTATTATTATTATTTATATAATTGGCAGTAAAATATATTAATAAATTACAACACAACTTTTAGACACAACAACGTGTTAATTAATTGTCTGTCGGTGATCTTAACTATTACTAGTTACACAGGTCACCGTCTTAATAATCAGTATTTACCTTACAATACAGGAAATCAGAGTAAACCTGGATCGAGATGACGGATTGGGATTTTATTAATATTATCATCGATCTCAAATACGTATAATAACCGATCAATTTTTTTACGTATTGTATTTTACAAAAAATTGCATCTGTATTCGCATACTAAATTAATAATATTATATTTATAAAATACATGTATTGCGGAGGCACTAGTTTTTTAAGTTGATTTAAAATATTATGCATTTTATCTCGTAGTTGCAAACGTATTCAATTAGAATTAATTTTCTTTGTTTTCCCGTTAACTTATTCCAATGCGATTGTAAGATTTTTCCTACCATTAAATCTTGATGTGTTATTTTCATCATTATAAGTATTTGCGTGTTAAAGCATAATTACTTTTGTATTAGCTCTATTCATATTGGTTAATTAATAAAATGTTGCACTCGTAGAAAATATAAATGTATGCATATTTCATCAATGCACGCTCTTACTGCAAAATTTGTTATTCCCACTATTATTACAAAATCGCAATCGAAATAATAGTGAAAAAATTTACTGTAATAATTAAAAGATTTTTTTAACTCGATACATAGGTAGTAGTTATATTTATGCATCGGTAAAATTGTTAGACTCGATGTACCGCCAATTGAGAGCTATCAGTGCACGTCCTATACGAATATTTTATTCACGGGCTGATAACTTCAACAACAAGCTTTGAGCAATGGCTTCCATATAAATTATGTAGGTATATTTATCATAATTGATAAAATGTGTTTCCTACTTTTGATGGCAATTGGAATTACAATATATGTATAGGTACAGAGTTTAAGCAAACACAATATATGAATGATTTCCCGACATGTTGGTATCTTTAGATTAATTTTAAAGCTAGGCTGCAATCTCATCGATCATAATAAATATTCATAGATTCTGATCATATGGTGCTAGATTTATAAAACGCATATAGTCTTATCATAGAAATTTCTATCGAAAAATCATACTGTCAAAGTGTCATATTAATTATTTATTTATTTTTAAACACCCCGCGGTGCTTTCTGAGATATGTAGTTTTCTTTCTTTCAAATTTTGTTTTTTTTAGATACAACAACTTGATAATTAGTTGTAATTGGCCGACTCTGCTCGATAAAAAACGTATTTGATAGATTTATGTTAAAGAATTATTTTAGACGTATAATCAAATCCAATGGTGCTACAACTAGAAAACAATTGTTGGCTGAAGGAAAAAAATATATTGTCGTAAAATACTTAAACCAACATCTATGTTTATTAATTCATTAATAATAATAGACACAACAAAGTGTTAATTCATTGTTTGTCGAAGATCTTAACTATTACTACACACAGGTCTTAATAATCGCCTCAGTATTCACCTCACAATCCAGGAAATCACAGTAAACCTGGATCAAGACGATCGATCGGAATTTTGTTAATATTATTCCCGATGTCCCAGTCGTAATAACCTACCAAATCATTTTTTTTTACTTTAGTGGGATTTGGACCAATTACCAGGGATTTGTAATACAATATGTTGCTTAGTAATTTATGTGAAAGAAAATCAGTAGGAATTAAAATGTCGAATGTAATAAATAAAATTTAAAAAAATGCTTTTCTAAATTATGTATTTTAAATACATATGTACATGTTAGATAATTCAAGATAGATCTATTTAACTTAACTTATTATTTTTATATCCAATGTCTAGTAGCGAATAAAAAAATATGTTGATATATTTTATTAGTTAGCTATCTTCTGCCATGTTTAGAGAAACAATTTGTTTCGTGTATTTTGTTACACAATTTAAGTATCTTGGAAGTTTTCGACCACTTTGCTCAAATAGACTTTCACCATAGCAGGCAGTCGAGGTTTAGCTATAAATGGTAAGTTTAATACAGACGACTACGAATTGTAAACAGAACTTGAGGCAATAATACATAGAGATGACATTTAAGATAATTTTTCAATTTTTAAAGATTCGTTCAGTGAGTAAATCTCATAAGTTTTTCCCATAAGTAACACAACTGGCGTAAATAAACGAATTTGATTTTGTATAACTCACCAAACTATACGACTATAATTATTATTGTTGTGCCATATCAGAAATAGTACACATATGGTAAAATGGTTAATAAATCCTATTATGTATTTACAAAAGTCAAAATCAATTTTATTAATACGGATAAAGAAGCACGCGCGCCTCATTGATCTTTTTATCACATTACCTATAGTTTACACATGATTTGTAAATACACCCGTGGCAATAGAAGATTGAAATTTTGAAAAATTTGAATAATTCAAAATTACCTTATTAAAATTTTTATTTTATTAATTTTAATCAATATTTAGTTATATTTCCACTATTTATTAATAAATTTTAGACTCCACCATATAGAGTCCACCAGACTTTTACACACCTCCGGTGTAATTTTCTCCCAATTTTCTTGAAATACAATACTTTTTAAATGTTTTATCGAAGTAATATTATAACAGTTATCAATCCCAGATATACTTAGTCGCATCAGTTTGTTTGTTCCCGAGAATTATACGCGCTGTCGCTCTCACTCCTTGTTTGCAATCCCTAGGACCCATACTAACATACTCCGTCACTCCCCATTAACCAGATCTATTGTTCTTTTGAATGAATGGAATGCCAGTGGGGCGGAAAATTATATATTTATCATGCCCTACTGTGCTTTCATGAGAAGTATGAAAGAATTCCTCTACATTAAGCATTCGTGATGTTCATTAATTGATATTTTTATTTTTTATTATACGCTGTATTTGTTATATATTTAAGTTTCTTTTATCTTGTATCTTCAGTAATTCTGACAAATGTCCATCATTGCCGAACCGCATTAGGTTTTTCCTGTAATGGCAAGGTGATGATGGTTCATGCTTTCGAAATTTGATTGATTATATATTTATATTAGATAAATAAAAAAATAAATATCACGCCCACTAACCCTTCTTTTTAATATTGCCCATAATTGTTCTATAGGGTTCATATCTAGGGGGTGGGGTGACCAACTTAATAATTTTATATTATTAGCCAATTATATTAAATAATATCAAAATTATACGCGCATCACGATGAAAGTGAATAATGTTATTTAATAATTAAAAAATATGGGTTATAAATTAAAAATGTATATTTAAAACAAATAATTGGTGAAGGTACCTCAGGTAATGAATTATTTTTTCCGGCTCTTTTGATATTACGATATGAAAAATAACTCGATCCAGTTCGCATTGATGATTATAAAGAGTTGTCGTTTTTTTAGAAGTGTGACGGCGAACTTGTTTTCCCTTGATATGGCGCAAAGAAAACATCAACCATTTTGTCGACCCGCTTTACTTTGTCATGGTTCGTCTGTCGCTGTTTCTAATTCGATGATATGTGAATGTATGGGCGGACCGGTCCTGTCTGATTGCAAGGCCACATCATACCTTCATTTACCAAAAAATAATTTCTCATTTTACCTACTATAATCATAATAGTAGGGCGCGTAAGAATTTCGAGCTGAACATTGTATTGGTCTACATTTTCTTATTAATCTTCACGAAATTTATATATTTCTCAGCCCAATCATAGTTATTGTATCATACAACAAGCCAATCTTTAGTAATGTAACTGATTTTCAACATTCTATTCTGACATCTTGTTTTTATAAATAAAAAAACAATATTTAAATATAATATTTTGCAAATGAACTTGAAAATCGAAGGCATTACGATTGATTTAAATATCATATAACAGTATTTAATAGATACCTACAGTAAAACCTGGTTTTTACGTTCTTTTAGAGACCGGCAAAAAAACTAAAATTGAGGGTTTGAACTTTCTTCCCATATACTGTGGTACCTCGACATACGAGTTTAATTCTTTCCGCAACTTTGCTCGTAACTCGAATCAAATTTTCCCATACAGTACTGCCATTAATCCGTTCCAGCCCCCAAAAAGTCCTAGCAAAAAAAAAAAGGTTTTTTAACGTACCACGTGTTTTTGAATAAAAAAATGTATGTATAAATGACAAATATTTATTGTACAAAACCAAAACGAGAATATAATAAATTAGATTTATATAGTTTTACTTTCGCTTAATTTTCATCACAACTTTTCTCTTCACCGATCTTTGACTTATTCGCTAAACTTTTCTCGCCCTCACATGTAGGCTGTTTAGAAAAAAAAATCTAGACCCATGGATTTCAAAAAATGTACTTTAAAACTAATTTATTTAAATAAATACACTTTACAACTATAAAATAAAATTATTTCGTAAATTCATGTTTGGATGGATAAAAAGACATCAATAATACCGATTATTTATTATTTCGGTTTGAAAAAATATCCAAATTAAGGGTTTCTATAATGTCAAAACCGTTAATTGGAAAAGAATATTGTTTTTGTGATAAAACAATACGTAGATAAAAACAAGGTAGCATTTGTATGGATGGGATTCATGATCCGCCAATAACAACGTAAATTTGAGGGAAATGTAAAAACAAGGTCTCACTGTATATGTAATATTTTTAATATTTTTTCTTCAGGGTCATCACTCAATGAATATGTAAAATACTGGGAACCTGTAGACTACGGCACAGTGTTGGATGACCACATTACACTGCATAGAGTTAGAAGAAATGAAGAAAGTAAAGGCTATCTACCTCTACGTGTAAATTTTAGTGCTCACAATAGGTATATACTAACATTTCAACTTATCGAAGGTATTTATTTTATAAATGGTTTTAAAATGAACAATGTAATTACAGAGAATTTCGACTGCTTTTATATCCTGATTATCATTCAATATTTGCCGAAGATGTTGAATTTATCACTTCCGATGGAAAGTTTGAATACAATAAAGAAAATGTCTACTCTGGAACACTTGATGGTGAGTGATACGGATTTTATTTTCATTATATCAATGTATAACTAGTAACTTCTATGTATTCTTATAGATGATGAAAATTCTACAGTACATGGAATTCTCACATCAGATGGTCTTTTTGATGGGACAATAATTACATCACATGAAGTGTTTTATATAGAACCCCTACATAGATATAGTCTTAGCCATCCAAAAATACAGTCGGTGATTTATAAAGTTTCTGATGTAGTTCATCCGAAGTTAAAAAATATAACCCATTGTGCATCGCAAAATCTTCATCTTTCAAAATTAAAAAAAGCTAAAGATGAATCACAAAAAACTAAAGATCAATTGTATGATGTTGGAAAAATTGTCGATCCAACTATAAGTGATCATCAATCTAATAGAAAACGGAGATGGTTACCAGATTCTGATCTTTACAAACCCATTGAAGTTTCCTTTGAAGAACCCACTCCTCTTAGGAATCCAAGCTTACCAATTGATCTCTTTGTTCCATATAATGATGACATAGAAGCTGTC
This sequence comes from Agraylea sexmaculata, assembly GCA_022606485.1. Lineage (NCBI taxonomy): Eukaryota > Metazoa > Arthropoda > Insecta > Trichoptera > Hydroptilidae > Agraylea > Agraylea sexmaculata. The sequence goes on along the minus strand of JAGTTH010003873.1, from coordinate 116,789 downwards.
ATTATAAAGAAAAATCAAAGTGAACGAACACGAGGTGTTCTGGTTGGTACTTATGATGGCAGCTTTGAAAATGACTTTTCGATTCCGAATTCTAAAAATCATGTAGAAATGAACACGAAAAATAATGTAGAGGGAAACAATATAGATAAAGAACCAGTTGGATTTACTTATGTGTCATCGTTAATGGCGAATGTATCGGATGTTGCATTAAAAAATGTAAATAGGAGAGCAACAATTGATCCAAAGAAAACCACTTGTATGCTTTATCTACAAGCAGATCATCAATTTTTTCAAAAATTTGGTTCAGAAGAGGCATGTATTGAAGTAATGACTCGTCATGTTCAAAGAGTCAATGCAATATACAAAGTTACAGGTTAGTGCATTTGTTTTCTATGATGTGAGATTTGATCTACTTATTCAAAATCTTTATTCAGATTTTGATCAAGATGGAAATGCAGATAACATTACATTTATGATTAAAAGAATTAAAGTTCATACCACAGAAGCATTGAAAGATCCACTATATCGTTTCCCAAATAATTATGGAGTAGAAAAATTTTTGGAATTATTTTCAGGTATCTTTCTAGGTTTTTAATAATAGAAAAATAAAATTGAATACTACACTTTCTTATTTCCTTTGTAGAGGAAGATTATGATGGATTTTGTTTAGCTTATATGTTCACTTACCGAGATTTTGAAATGGGAACTCTGGGACTGGCATGGACAGGTGATTTGAAAAATGCTGGTGGAGTTTGTGAAAAAAATGGGGTAGGTCTACAATCGGTAATTTCTCATTTCATATGTGAGATTGTGAATTGAAATCATATTTTTGTTTCTAGCACTATAGAGGTAGTCTTAAATCACTAAACACGGGTATAGTTACATTATTGAATTATGGGAAGCATGTACCGCCAGCGGTATCCCATGTCACGCTTGCTCATGAAATCGGACACAATTTTGGATCACCAGTAAATATCACTCACATAAAGATATTACTAATGAATTATGTTAAAGGACTTATGTATTTATTTAAAAAATTACAGCATGATCCTGAAGTATGTACACCTGGTGGAGAAGATGGCAATTTCATTATGTTTGCTCGAGCTACAAGTGGAGACAAAAAAAACAATAATCATTTTTCACCATGCTCCTTAAAAAGCATTAATCCAGTTCTCAATAATAAAGCAAGATCTCTTAAAGGATGTTTTACAGGTAAGTCTAGTAAATCTTTTTAATGTTTATTATTATTAATAATTATCATTTATATAGAACCACAATTATCTCTGTGTGGAAATGGTGTTGTGGAAGCTGGAGAAGAATGTGATTGTGGATGGGAAGGAGACTGTAGAGAACCATGCTGTCATCCTCAACGAAGACATCCACCTCCTGGAGAAACACCGTGTACATTGACTCCTCGTAGTGTTTGCAGTCCTTCACAAGTAATTAATAGATTATCTAGTTTTTCAATTTGTAATTTTTACATAACATTTCTATTTTCAGGGACCTTGCTGTACTGGTCAATGTACTTTGAGGTTTGGTGAACAGTGTCGAACTGATAATGGGTGCCGAGATGCTTCTTTCTGTGATGGTCGTAATCCATTTTGCCCCCCAAGTGCTAGCAAACCTAATAGAACAGTCTGTGATGATGGATTTGTATGTTATATGGGGGTATGTTTAGTTAATATATTTATTTGATTAATAATAAAAAATAAATTCAATTCCAAATATAATTTTAATTGTTTCTTGTACTTAAGGAATGTACGGGATCCATCTGTTTAGCTTACGGTCTAGAAAGCTGTCAATGTGATCCAGATCGAGCTTGTGATCTGTGTTGTAAATTACCAGGAACAGGTAATCCATGTAAATCTTCATTTGTCTGGAATACTTCACCCTATGATGTTCCTGATTTGTTTGCAAAACCAGGAACCCCTTGTAATAATTACAATGGGTATGTTTCAATTTTATAATTATCAATAATAGTAATATTTTATATTATCAATAAATATGACTTTTCTTTTAGATATTGTGATGTTTTTCAAAAATGTCGAGAAGTTGATCCATCGGGTCCGTTAGCAACTCTGAGAAAACTACTATTATCTGAAGAAAGCTTAAATAGTTTCAAAAAATGGGTGTATGACTATTGGTATGCAGCTATTCTGATCATTTTAGCTGTCATAGGATTATTGGTAATTATTTTGTGCATATTTTTACATATATTTTATTATTTTTATTTAATTATATGCAATTGCATGCTTTAATTTTTTTAAATTTTATTTATGAAAGCATTTGAGGAGAAAGTATGCAAAAATAGATGAGGAATCCATCAGTGTTGTTTCCTACTCTAGTAAGTTATTAAAAATATGAGTGAGTTTGAAATTGTAAAAAAAAACCACTCCTTACCACCGCATACCTTTCCCCTTGTTTGTATTATTTGTGTTTGTGCTATCTCTTGTAATTTGATTTATTGTAGTTTTGTTGTTTTTAACAATTGTTTCAAATAAAACAGTACAATACATGACTGTTATGTGTCTAGGTGGCCAGTACTCGTCTGCTGGGGAAGAAATCAGATGGCAAACTCAAAACAGTAACAATAATTCACAGTTCTACAACGGAAACAGTTCGCCTTCCCGAACATTGTCTGGAGGGAGTCATAGTTCATACAGCAGTCAGGTATGTATTTATTAATTTTTAATTATAATATGGATTATTAATTTCTATACTCATAATACCATTTACATATTTAGATCAAAACTTCCACTGAAAAAGAAGGTGGCATTGAAAACTCGAAATCATAGGAAATCTGCGGAAAAAGACAAAGAACGTATCAATTCTGGAAAATCAAAAAAGAATAAGGTTAATAACATAATTAAAACATTATTTTTTGTATTAAATATTTACTTATGTTATTTTTTATTGTTGCAGAATCAAACTTCAAGTAATACCACTGACTCAAATGAAAATAAAACTCCAGGTCCAGTAGAAGCTATTGTTATTAAACCTCAGAAAGGTAATCGTAAAAAGAATATTACGATTGCCAAACGGAAGAAAACTGAAATCATAGATTACAGTGCCACTCAAAAAGATAAGAAAATATCAAACGCTTTGCCTGGCCAATGTAATGTTGTGACTGAATCTGATTCTAGAGGTAAAGTCCGTAATTGGCTATTGAATTCCCAACAATCTTCTTCTATTTCAAAATCCAAATCTACACCAGCGGGATTAGCTGAAAAGGCATTAGCCAATCAGGTTAAATTAAAAGTTAAATCAAAATACAGTTCAAATTCAAAGAGTGCCAATAATCTCTCTCAAGGAGATAAAGATAAAATGAGACTTCAAGTCATTTATAGACCCCCCTTCAAATTTAGCCTAAAGCTTTGTAAAAGTGATAAGACTCGCGTGGTGTTAGATAAATCTCCCCACGGAAGAGATCATGGCAAAAAGAAACACAACAGATATATTGATGAACCTAATAAAAGTGGGGCAGAAATATCTCCAGTAACACAAATTCAAACCAACTCAAATTCCTTCACCAATAATATAACAACATCCTCGAGCTCTTCTATAATGGGTACTCTTGGAATAAACACTCCAAATACTGCTGTTTATGGACCAAATCCACCTGAAGAAATTTCTACTGACAAAGTTACTCAGTGGACACACAAAAAGAGTAATTCACTAGATCAAAACAATCTTCATGAAAGCCGCCAAAATTTGCTGTTGCAGGATCAGTTGTTGAGTGAAAACAGTGCTCATTTTTATGAAAATTTTATGTTTTCAAATAATCATGAAAATGGTTCACCTATTAAAAGCAGTAGCATGCCACGAAATGTCTCACCCAAAGTAAAAAGTAGACCTGTATCCAGACATAATAGTCAAAACACTAAAGTACTCAGTAGATCGTCAAGTAGTAATAAACATCACGACAGAAGGCCACATAGCAACAGTATAAGTAAAACAAAAAATAATAACAGCAATGTATCTTCTCCCAGTAGTAGTTTACAAATTAAAAAAGTAGGAAGCTTAAATAATTTGAATACGTCATCCAATAAGGCTTCCAATCAGTTTAAGAGATATAGCATTACAACAGAAAATCCTTATGATAATATAAATTTTAATTTGTCAAAACGGCAATCAACTGATGATCTGCCTAGGAAAACACTCAAATCCAATAGCAGTAACGATAATGTTTTGGACAGAGGTAAAAAAAGATTAAAACGTCAAATGAGTGCCACTGAATTATTTAGAAGATCTCATGTTACTGAACCGTTTGTTCCTATATCTGCAGGTGCCAATACCGGTGATGCTTATCAGCCTGAATTCAATTGGTCTTCGCAACAAAGCCAACTGTCCAAATCAGAAGTGCCTAAAACACACATAACTTCTAACACCAACTGCTCAGAATCTCAACGAGTGCCAAAATCTTTTGATAAAAATAAATTAGACAGCGATGCAACAGAGGGCAATGCGAAATCCTCGAATGCTTCAAAAGTTTACCCCGTGTCTACCGCAAGTGTTCATAAATCAAATGATACTGAAAATAATCCCGAGTCAGGTCCGAGTCGGTCGTGGCCAGTGAAATTTAGTGAATTGAAAGATTCACTACCAGACAGTGGCCACAATGTAAATTCTGCTACATATCAATCAGACATGGAAGTTTTAGTTTCTGATAATGACTACAGTTTATATGATACATGATCTATTGTCTTGACAATTCCTAACACTGATATTGAAATGTGATTTGTTATTATTTAACATGTTATATTTTACTAATGACATTTTTTACACTATTATCGACTATGAAGGTACTTAATTTACAACACCAACAACAACAAGACATTTTATTTGATGTATGTGATTAGTTTGTATATTGAACCGTGATAAATTTTAGAAATGTAATTCACACTGTGTCTTGCTATAAAATATTATAATAATATACATTTGTGTATGTGTGATTTTATTAGTTAGTAATGTGCTTAAAATAGTAATGATCGTATACATAATGTGTATGTATAATTTGATGACTGTAAAGTATTTTTTTAACATTCCTCAAAACTAACTATTATTTTAACGAAGAAAAAACCTTGAACATTGGCGTATAAGTTTATATGAGTCTTTGTCAATTATATTATACACATATTTTCATAAATAATTGTTTTACGTTAACCTCTCAGTATTTACTGTAATTTTGCAAATTTTTTTCCATCACAAATAGTTTTTAATTATCGAGGGATCAATATAAAAATACATATAATTATACTGATGTATATTAATACATATATGCTGCTTAATTCTTACTGTGCAATTTTTTGTATTTAAAAAAAATTAAACGCTGTATATAAAAGAACAAACTAAACTGTAGTTTTCGTAAATTTTATCATATTAAATGTTAACATTCCATAGCTATACTAATTTATATTGTGATAATATGTTTATGTATAAGTAATATTTTTTATTCCACATTCCGATATTTAACCAGTATTATGAGTATTTTAAACTGTTTTGAGTTATCTTTTGTGTGATCTACCAAGTTCCCAAGTGATATTATATATTTTCATAAGCATTCCCAATAATTGATATTACTTTGCATTTATAATTATGCATACTCATTTATTTTGTTAAGCATTTCTTTGTCTTCCCATTTAGTTTTATAGAAGAAACTTATGATTTGCTCCTTCATACCTTAAGATATTATTTTTATTTAATATTCAGTCTAACAGAGAATAAAAAAACACCAAATTAGAATTGTATTTTATTTAATATAATGGAATAAATAAATAAACTTCTGTTATAATATTATATATAATATATAAAGTAAAGATAAGCAATGCCAATAAATAATCCACCGAACTTTATGAACCTTCCGCTGATTTAGACGGATGTCTCTTCATATGAATATTTGGTTTCCTAAGTTTGTGATAATTGGGTAAAATTTTACTAAGGAAATCCAACTGTAACATTTGTGAAGGTTGCTTTTCCATTGCTTCCCGCATAATATGATCACTACCATAGATTATTGTATTATCTGATAATGTTCCCACTTCAAATTTACAGGCAGCACCTGAAATCATATGGTAATTTTTATATAGTTTGCTAGAATGTTTTTTATCATAATTTAATTACCAACTACGCAGCCATTTCCAATCGTCACTTTTGGACCAACAAAAGATCTGCATTCAAAAACATTACTTTCTCCAATATGTCCAGCATAAGATTCAACTTTGCAGCCAACTTCAAAAACATTGTGAGCACCAATAATCAAAGGTTTTTGGATTTCACCCACTTGCTCCTCTGATTCCAAATTAGGCCTGGAAGTGGATTTTATTAATTCTATCTGATTTCTATAAAATCATTTTTATTAAAGATAATATATACTTATGAATAATTGTAGCATATTCTTCAATGATACAATATTCTGAAATAAAAATCGGTCCTCCTTTAGCAATTATCTTAGCTCTTGGGTGGATAATTGTTCCTCCTGCTATGGTAATATCACCTTTTAGTAGACAATCTTCACAGACTGTCGCTCCGGCCATAATCTTTATGCTATGGTACGAATAAATACAAGTAAAGAGAATTTAGTTTTTTGTACGATTAGTAAAGAGCGCATTAATGTTGTTATAATGCACACAAAAATTATCATATATATTATTTTATGGACTTACTTGGACATTTTATGCTTTTCGGAATAGGCAAATAGTGCACAAACGTCAACGCCCACTGACAGCTTTTTCTTTTTAAAACTTGCCAGTAAAATATAAATATTTATACTTGATGAATTCTTTCTGTAAAATAACTATAAGAAACATGATTCAAACTGAATTTTATCAATAAATGATTGAAAAAGTAACCTTGTTTATCTTTATTTTGACTATTTCACTATAATACTTTATGATAGGATAATTGATTTCCTTTAACATCTCTACAAATTTAAATTATAGAATAATAAATATTTGTATTGAATATAAATTGCAATTAAACTATTCATATCTCTGAAATAATTAAACATGTATGAATTATTTAATTGACATACCGTTGGTGCGAAGTGGCGGGCCTGTCAAAGTACGTGTTTTTGCAATAATTCGTGATGGTCGATGAAGAAGAACTAAAGAAGAGTGAGTCCCAAATAGAGTTTGGCTTCCCTGTAGTGCCATACTCCATACAGGTCCAGCTTATGGACACACTTCTTCAGTCTCTATCAAATAAACTCTTAATCGTGGAGAGTCCAACTGGAACGGTTTGTTGTTTGTTATTATTATTGTGACAGGTTATAACAAACTAACGTGAATCTTTGCTCTTTTATCAGGGTAAATCATTGAGTATGTGTTGTGGTTCTCTCCGTTGGTTACAACATTATAATCAACAACAACTTCATGAACTTCATTCCAAACTAGAACAAATTCAAGCTGAATATGACAAACAAACTTCTACGGGTATTTTTATTTTAAATAATTTGTTTTTACTTTTAATCATATCAATATTGTATTATTTAGGTGATGAATCTGATTGGATTTCACTTGAATATGGCAAGATATCCTTAAATACTCAAATTGTATCGCTTAAAAAAAAACTTATTCAAGTGAATGCAACAAATGAAAAAATAAAAGATCTGAAAGAAAAATCAAACGAAATTAAAGTCAATGCCCCAGTGAATAAATACCTTTATGAAAAAGAGAAAAAAAATTATCAGGAAGTTACTGAAGTTTCTGATGAAAAAAGTGTAGATGAATTGGATGATGAAGAATTAATTATTAGCGAGATAAATAGCACGAGTGATAATGAAGATGCTGATGTAGATGCAGAAGAAGTTGTCGAAGATGATTTGACAAAAGTAAAATATGTTGTTATCAAATAAAATTGCATTCTTTTTAGTTTTAGTAAAAATTTTCCCAGAACAGATTTTTTTATATTGCAACTGTTTTCATTTGTAGGTATATTTTTGCAGCAGGACTCACTCTCAACTCTCACAGTTTGTTAATGAAATTAAAAAAACCAAATACGCATCTGAAGTGACCGTAGTTTCCTTGGCTTCTCGTCAACATTATTGTATAAATAAAACTGTTCAAAATTTAAATAATCCTTCACTCATAAACGAAAGGTACAATTTATCAAGTTAAAATGAGCATCAGTATATACATATAAAAACATTCTCTATATATAATTTTTTTAATTAAGATGCTTGGAATTACAAAAGGGTAAAAAAGGAAAAGTTACCAAAGCTGAAAATGGAAATCCAATGAAAAAATCTAAATGTTCAAATGGTTGCCCCTATTTAAATTCTACTAAAGTAAATATATTAAAAGATGAAATACTGGCTGAAGTAATGGATATTGAAGATATTGTTACGACTGCTAAAAAATTACAAGCTTGTCCATATTACGCAGCTAGAGCAGCACTCAAATATGCTCAGGTTTCAATATTTTTTCATTGTGTTTGTACATATCAGTACATGATTCTAATTTTTAGGTTGTTGTTCTCCCATATCAAACATTACTACACGAGGCTACTCGGAAAGCGAATGGAATTAATATTAAGGATAATGTTGTAATCATTGATGAAGCTCATAATTTGTTAGATACTATTGAGAATATTTATAGCGCAGATATTAATGGATATCAATTAGAAGTTGCTTTAGACAAACTCAAACAGTATAAAAATAAATACAGTACAAGATTTTCTGCTAAAAATTTACTCTCTTTAAATCAAATAATTTATATTGTTACAAAACTATTAGGTGAATTTTATAATTATGTATTTTTTATATTACTTGACTTAAATGCTAAATAATCAAATTATGTTACAAGATTTTTTGAAAACAAAAAAAGAGCCTCAAATGAGTAGTAAAGTTTTCCTACTAGAAGAGTTTGTGACTGTAGTAGGAATTGATCATTATAATTTCACTCCGTTGTTGAACTTTTGTATGCAAGCAAAATTAGCACAAAAATTGCACAGTTTTGTTGAAAAGTATAACAAAATAGATCTTTCACAAAAAGAAACAAAAAAAAGTATTGAAGAATTTCTAAGTAAAATGTCTGAAGAAGCGAAACCAAAAAAGAAATCGAAAGAAGCAGAATGTGAAGTTCCAACATCACAAAAAGTATTTTAAAAATTACTTGAGTACATTTACTTAAAATACATTATTATTTTAATTTTTAGGAAAATACTCCTCACTTGGGAAATGTGATACAAAAATTTATTAATTTTCTTCAAACACTGACAACTAGTTATTCTGATGGTAGAATTTGTTTTGTACAACATTCTGATTTCAATAAGAGTTGTTATAAATTTATACTGCTCAATCCTGCTTCTCAATTTGAAGATGTAGTAAAACAAGCCAAATCGGTTAGTAAAAATATTTGAAAAAAATTATAAACACCACTCAATAAATATTTTTACTTTAGATTGTTGTTGCTGGTGGTACAATGCAACCATTCTCGGAATTTCGAAACCAATTATTTATATCATCAGGAGCTGATTCAGATAGAATTTTGGAATTTTCATGTGACCATGTTATACCTCAAGAAAATATACTAACAGCATGTTTATCTCAAGGTCCTTCTGGGAAAATTTTAAATTTTTCTTACGAGTCCAGGAACTCCCCTGAATTAGTACGCTATCTTTTTTGACATGATATATAATATGTCTTCTTATTGTGCTATTTACATTATTTTAGCTAAGTGAATTCGGAAGAGTTTTACAGAATATTTGTAATGTCGTACCCGGTGGAGTAATATGTTTTTTTACATCTTATGATTATGAAAAATTAGTTTACAAACATTTACAAGATAATGGAACATTGGACAGAATTAGGTTGAAAAAGAAACTATTTCGCGAACCGAAAACATCAAGTGAAGTGGACAAGGTAACGTGATAATAAGTAATTTCTGAACCATATAAGTAAAAAAAGTTTGCTTAATATTTTTCAGGTTTTAGAAGATTATGGAAAGGCTATTAAGAAGCCATCAAATACAAATTTAACTGGTGCTCTGCTTTTTAGTGTGGTTGGCGGAAAACTGAGTGAAGGTCTTAATTTCAGGTGAATTTCTTTCAAATTTATAAAACAGAGAATTCCTGATTATTCTTGTTGAACCAAAGTATATTTACAGTGAACGAAGATGTCCTTATGTTTGTAAAACTTTTATCATATCAGCTCTTAAAAAATACATAGCTGAGTTTTTAATTTTTGATTGTTTTGAACTTGAGACAATTCATTCATCAATAAAAGATTGATAAAATAAACGGACATCATAGTCTTTTTTATATAAAAATGGATGATGAATATTTTACTTACCGCATAGTATATTTTTAGTGATGATCTGGGTCGCTGTGTAATGGTTGTCGGAATGCCATATCCAAATATTAAATCAGTAGAATTACAAGAAAAAATGAAATATTTGAACCAAAATGGATTTTCAGTATCAGGGAACCAATATTATGAAAATCTTTGCATGAAAGCTGTCAATCAGTGTATCGGTAAGTTATCTATATAGATATATTTAGATCTGAAATGTCTTTTGGTTACAATTTTAACTTGAGAACATTGTAGGTAGAGCTGTTCGTCACGCCAATGATTATTCTACTGTCGTACTTTTGGACGAAAGATATTCAAGAGATCAAATCACAGCAGCATTACCGAAATGGATTAAGGTAAATAATTTAATATGATTAAGAAATGTCATTAAATATTTTGAATATTCGTTTTTTTTTTATTTAGAAGTCACTTATGGTGGATGTGAAATTCAGACAGATGTTTGGATCCATTAACAAATTTTTTGCACTACACAGAAGAAAACATAAATAAATTGAAACAGAGAAATTGATATTAGGATGTATTTTCATATATCACAATATTTTTCAGTCAGCACTTATTTATTTATTGTATTTGTTTTTAAAACAATATTGCTTTGAGCATTTTTAAAATTAAATAAGGTAGACAATTTATTTTATTTTTAGTGTGTATATTTTTATATAAATCTCTCACAAATAATTATTGAGTTTCTTTGTAAATATTTAATGCCTCAGGAACGGTAGTCCCGCACTTTCCTTCAAAAAAATATTGAAATTCATGTGTCGCTGGAGTTGGCTCAATGTTGAATTCTGCAACGGGCACTCCACGATCAGCAACTTGAGGGGCGAACATGGCAGCCGGATACACTACTGAAGATGTTCCGATTACAAGACAAACATCACAATTGTCTATCGCCTCATCTAAAAGTATCACATTTATGCTTGTATGAAGAAAGTTACTATTTGGAATATATATGTTTTTTTTTATATATACAATCCTTACAGGCTTGGTCAAGTATTCCTGGTTCTAAATTTTCTCCGAACCAAACAATGTGAGGTCTAAGCAAACCAGTGCACTTTTTACATCGCGGTAAATCTTCTTCGGGAATAAAAGAATTTTCAACATCAGGTTCCGGAGCACCTTTACCACGAAGAGCCTTTGTTTGAAATTATGGATTCTTTACAATTTAATCATAAACTTTAGAAATTTTAATATACTGTCTTATACAGTAATACATGGTATCTTTAATCAATAGTTGGAAGTTTGCTTGAGAAAAATATTTATTCTCATTACGGTTAATAATAGTACTGGGTTTTTAATTTAGCACGGCAGCATATTTACCTCACATATGGGGCTATCAAAATTTGCTTCTATCATCCTGCACTTAGTGCATCTTGTTTGAAACAAGTTTCCATGTAATTCTATAATATTTTTAGAACCAGCTCTGTAGTGTAAATTATCAATATTTTGGGTAATTATCGTAACTGTTTTGTTTCTTTTAGAACATTCCTTTTCAAATTCGGCAATAGCAATATGCGCCTGAAATCAGCACGGTTAATAATGTTAGTTATGAATGACTAATTATACTGAATATAAACTGAAATAAATAATAACCGGGTTGGGTTGCTTAGAAAGAGCCAGTTCTCTACCATGGTGATAAAATTCCCAAACAAGAGACGGGTTAGCCTGAAATGCTGAAGGAGATGCCAGGCCCGGAGCAGAATATCTTCTCCACAAACCTCCTTCTCCTCTGTAAGTCGGTATTCCTGATTCGGCTGAAACACCGGCTCCTGTGAGGATCACACAGTTGTTGGCTGATGACAAAGCAGCTTTAAACCCCGCCCATTGTGACGCCGCTCTGTTACAACTACTAATGTTTAAGCCTTGTTTGACAATTCCCAAACTTGTCATTTTCCTTAACCTTATTTTTGACAGCTACAAAACATGGACTAATGTTACCACTGTGCAATATGGATTTTTATATGTTTTTTCTTTATTTTTTTGACTAATAATATAAAAATTCTTTTCACCAATCATAACCAGAATTCGACTTTTTAATATTCTTTCTAATAATCGTGAATAAAATAATATAAATGTTTTACGTAATGTACAAACGTCAAAAAGTGACAGTTCATTGTCGATCGACCAGCGAAAACGATGTTTCGGTGTGTATTTTTTACATTACTGTGACTACCAAATTAGATTGTTGCCTCGTCAACTAAATTTACTAACAACATTTGATGTTCCTTTCAGTTTTGCTGTTAAAGCCGGATTGGCATCCACCGCCATATATTACATTTCTGAATTAGGTGTTTGGAAAGATAGTCAAACCACTACCAAGTTGAACAACTGTATTAAGAAAACTGCTTGTCCGTATGTGAAACAAGCGGCTGCTCAGTTACCGTTTGAGGTAAAATTTATTTTTATTCGCCTTATTTTCTTTTATAACATTAATCCAATATTATGTATATTTTAGCTGCCTACGTTACCTAAAGCTGATAATGTCTCACAATTGGGAAAAGTTTACTGGAATGTTGGAGTCAAATCTGTTTTCGCGTTCCTGCTTGATTTACCCACACATTGTATTAATTTAGGATCATCAATTGGAGACAAATTTAATGAATTTTCTAATTCTCCGAGTATAGCATCTTCAGAAACTAAATAAATTATAATTTATTACTAGTGCATTCAATATATCTTATTTTATTTAAAATTATTTTTATTTATCGAGTTAACGAATGAATTGAAAAATGTACGAGACTTACTGAGCAAATTTCAGTGCTGAAATAAAAGTTAGCTGATATACCAAGAGTCTCATTCACATATAGGGTTTTCGATTTTTGTAGAGGTATAATAAAATAATCGATTTATTGATGAATGAATATGCAATGCGAATAACATAAGTCATAAATTTGCAACATTTGAGTGAGAGGTAAAATATAATTCTTCTCTTCATATAACTCAATGCCAATTATACATCCTCACAGGAGTGAGGTAGATATGATTTTTAAACCAATTAACACAAAACTATTCAAATAACATTATTCACAGAAAGATCATTAGTTAATCAACACTGCACTACGAACATACACAAATGAGAAAAATACCACATTTAACTCTACTACACTATCGACAATATTTAAATTGACATATGAATATGTAGTAGAAGCAATCTTATGTGGCTATTGCACTATTTATTTATTCTTAAACCACTTCCTCAATAAAACTTCTTGTAATTAAAAGCTATCCCTCCATTGAAACAAAAAAAATGTTGTAATTTTTATTTTAAGAAACATTCATTTATTAGAAGCTAAGCCATCTATGATGAAATAAATTTGTATTGTATAATGATCAGATAATCCACATGGTAAGGAGAAAAAAAACTAGGCAAAGGATTCAAAACATCCATTTTATTATGAGGAAAAGTATTTTATAAACAAAAACAATTAAAAAAAGGGATACTGTGAGGCAATATATGACATATTTTTTTATTTAATACCCATGAAGAGTTTCACATCATCTTTCAATGATTTTAAAAGATGAACTATTTATTATAATGCACATAGGTATTTCTACTATTTAACTCGAAATATGAAATAAAATATCATGTAAAACTTTTGCAAGATTTATTCAATCCAACTCGTTGACATGTTTTCCGAAGTCGTTTTGTAATTCATCAGCGGGAGAGAAGAAATTCAAGCACAGATAATGCTTTTCTTTTAAAGAAACGAAATATTTTGTACAAACAAGTGTTGAATAAATTGAAAAATATTTGATTTCGCAGCAATCTGTGAATCCATTCCACGTTTAATCAGCTGCGTCATCATCATCCTCATCATTCTCAGTTTGTTTGTCTGAAGATTTAGTTTTCTTCTTCTTCTTCTTATTGTTTGACTTCCTACTAGCTTGATTCAAGATAGTCTAAAATTATGTATTATTGAATTAAGAAAAATATATAATACATATATAATTTGCTATTGTGTGAATATTTCTTACCAGTAAGTCTGGATCGGTAACAGAATGCTCGGAAGAATAGTTCTCGAGATCGACTGGCAAACCGGTAATACGAAGAGCTCCAGAAGGCATTAATAAAACTGTATATTTAAAATGGGCAACCAATTCACCGGGTTTCTCATATAAAACTTGGAATGGTTCTATGAGTTTGTGTTTCATACATTCCACAATACCCATCTTTGCTTTTGTTTCTTCAGTAAAACTTCTTAAGTTAAAAGGCATCGTTCCGTGGTTATGCTTGACCTATAATCATATAAGTTGTATTTGTTACTTGCACAGGCAATAATGAACGTGTACACCTTGTTTCATGAATGTGTAGAGTAAGTAGAGGTGAACTAACTTACCACAAATGGCTGTGATTTAATATTGAAACATTATAGTTTTGCATTGCGACTTTGGCCTTTGGCGAATAGTCTCTTCTTCAAGGATACCACTGAACAAGTGTGATATTTATTCTACACATTCATGAAACAAAATAGATATATTTATTTTTACCTCAATGTAGAAATTTTTTGATGTTTTTAACTTTAACTGATAATTCTCATCAGTTTTTTTGTAAATTGTGACTCGTTTGTCTGATTCGCGGCCGAGGCCTTCACCGGTTGATATGAGAACATCCATGGCATAAGCTTCGTGTAATTCAAGATTGTATTTGTCATGTTCTTTCCTCTGAGCATCGGTAGGATTTTGAATGATGGTTTTTTCACCATCGATTTTGTGTTGTTTCAGTTGATGAGAGAGCATTCCTTCGACCGGTTTGCAATCAAATGCACTCGCAACTTTAGTTACAGCATCGGTAATGACATATGTCTGTACATGAAAACAGAAAACATTTTAAAAATATTATTGGAAATAAAAATGATATATTCTTTTTCAAATGCACTACATTTGGAACAAAATATCAAATTCATTTTTATTATCTTAATAACCTTTTGACTGAGGTGAAATTATAAAGTAATATACACGCACCTCATTTCCAGGCTTAAGTAATCTCAATGCGATTTCACTAGCATAATGCGCCGCTAGTAGAACATCAGCTTTTCTACCACTAATTTTCTTTTTCTCGGGACCATCAATGAATATTGTATGGGCAACTACAGCAATGAAGCCATCAACGTGACAACCCAAGTCTCTGAAAATTAAATAATACAATTTTTAATCCACCCTAATTTGAAGAAGGAGAGAAGCCGAAAGTTTGTTCTTTGTTTCATAAATGAGGGTTTTTTGTGAAATAAAATTCACATCTGTAATAAAGGGGAGTTACTGAGTTACTCTTACGATTCACAAACAAAATACACATAACTATTTTATAATATTAAAAAATTTCTTCCTTTTAATAAATAATTTTGTATATCAACATCTCTGCTTTAAATATGAGATTTAGATTTACTAGATGGTAAAGGTGAAGGTACTGTTGAGGCTGAAGGTCAGATTCAGTATTTTCAATTAAAATCAATAATTAGTATATTCATACATATTGAATAATACTATAATTTGGATTGAATGATATAATGTTTAATTTAAAAATAATTAGAATGTGTCAATTTTTGTACAAACATATGTTGGCGATTGATTGGGTAATCAATAAGTATTGAGTATATTTAACAAGAATTAAAAGTGCGTTAGAATGAAAGTATGATGCATAATCTCACATTTTGGCTAGATCTCCCTCCTTGAAGATGTAGTCGGGTTCACTGGGGACAGGGGAGAAGTGGCAGATACAGTTGTTGATGGAGATGCAGGTGGGGAAAGCGATGCCCTTCTTGAGCTCCTTCTCTTTCTTGAAGATCTTCGCTGTCTCCTCCAGGATCAGGTGGTCTCCGAACTCGCACACTTCCCGGACTGAAGCGTCCACCACACACTTCTCTATGACGGCCTTGAGTACCCCTGCGGAAGAATACAAAGAAGTGATCAAACACAAGCACTAGTCAATGTCTCTTTATCTATCTGTGGTATTCTTACTGTTCGCAATGTCTCCAGCCATCTTGTACTTGGTCACGACAACAACATCGGCCGCTGTCTTGACCGGCTCATCCTGGGCGGCCGCAGCCATGGCGTAGTCTGTAGTAGTGAGGGTGATAGACCTGGACACTGGAGCACTGGACTACGAGCTGCTGCTACGACGACAGCTACGACTAGGAGAGGACAAGGCGCGATACTCGATTATAACCAAGCAGCAGGTCACGTGACTCCAGGAAGTGCCACCTGCACTCGCTGTGTTACCAGCACCTGGCGCCATCATCTATACATCTTGCACCTTACATTTGCTCCACAAACATCTTCACAACACCATTACAATATTCGTAACATCATCAAAACAATACAAATAAAACAACTCTAATTTACCGATTACCTTGAATGATCCCCAATCCTTGAATGTGCGTGGGACTCTTGACAGATGAATCATGTCCTTATTTCACAAAAATTCAATAAGAAAGTCTAAAATGCCCGTGGTCAAGCAGTCTGGATTTCACTTACACATTCTAATATGGCTAAATATGAGCCTTGGCGTAAGCTTTACATTAGCGTGAGACAAGTAGCCAATCGATATTCTGGTGATGTAACGTTACCAATGAATCAAATTTCATTGTGCGATGCATTTTCTAACTAGTCATAAAATGTGTATTTCCACTGTAGTCACTACTAAATAATTTGTTACGGCCGCAAGTTTTCGCAATTCTTCATTTTTGCTCAAGACTACATTGTTGATTAATCACAAGTCACACAGGCTCATAAATAATATAAAATATGTATAGAAGATACCCAACTACAAATTTCTTTTTACTTAGGATTTGGAATAATAAAGGCACAGAAATACAAATAATATTTACCACAAAATACTTTATTAAAACAAAAATATGGATATTTTAAATAAAAATGTTTTAAGCATCATTAATTAATTGGTAATGTTTTTCATATCGACATCATTTTCAGAATTATTATTATATTTAATCTTCAAAGTTACTGTATTGGGAGATGTAATATCCGTTACGAGTATTCGAGCATCCTCTACTATCCCTAAATCTTGAAGACTTTTATTTAGATTGTCCCGAGTTCTCTCTTCGATGCTGGCCACAGTAGACATATACAAAGTTCTGTTCTTACCATTAATGGATGTCGTCAAACCTATCATAAGGGATGAGTCGATTAAAACATGTACAGTAGAAATATCTATTAATTATCTACAGTGTACTCCAGTCAGGCAAGGTAGAAAAAAAATCAGGATCTTCACCTCCATTTTTAATTTAACTGATAACTTTTAGTTTATGCATAGCACCACTAATCCCAAAAATACTGGGAGTATTCTAAACTTGTTTTCTACCTCGCAATAGATGACCTTGCATGCGGATGGATTGTAATATAAACTTACCAGGATTTTTCATTTGGTATTCAGCATTTTCTTTGAGCATTTCTATTAAATCCTTTAATTTGACATCATGAGCGTTATCCAAAGTGATCAATTTAGGGACACAACTGCAAGAAATACAGTCAGGCTTTTTCTCCGCCTCAAAAGTATAAGTGTAAATACCATCTACATCATTGAATACCATAAAGTTGTTCAGATTGACACAGCATGAAGTAGCAAGTTTGAATATCTGTAATAAAATGTGTATGTATTATTAAATATATTTTTTTAAATTGATTCATTAATGTATAACCCCTCATACTTCAGTTGCACAAGTTGCTGCAATGATTGCGTTTGTGCTCGCAACTGCAGGTATAATATTTTTAACCACTCCCTGCGTCAGACGATATGTGAGACCTTGAATACTGAATTGATTAGCTCTTTCTTGGGCTTTTTCATAAATCCAATTAATATGTTGCGGATCATCTCCATCAATAGAGGTGCCCCATGGATTTTGTTTTGGCCACTGAATGACTTTAACATATTCAATACAATGTTCAGGTAACCTGTGGATATGTGTAAAGTGATTAAATGAAATAAAAACAATGAAAGTGGATGATTTATATACCTCGGTGTATTGGCAATGGTGCAAAGAGGATATGTTACTTGAGGAGGATATAAATCGAGAGTACATTCTATACATGCACTCATTCCAGGTACAATCACTCGAGCATTTCCTTTAAAACCTTCCGTTCCTCCATCAATTAATGGGATAACTGTACTTTGATCCACAGAACCTATAATCAAACCATTCAATAGACAATTCATAGAATATATATTAAAAATGGTAAGCAATTACCGTCGTCATTGAAGTTTAGTAAAGATATCAACATTCCGTTTAGCCATCTTCTAGCCACTATCGAATCTAATCCACAAGCGACAATATGAAACTGTCGATAGAAGGCTTCATCTTTATCTTGGATCGGGCAGTGGTGAGGCACCACATTACAACCTGGTATCCTAGAAATGGTTAATTTTTGTTAAATTGATTGAAATAAATTACAAACAAAATATATAGGTTCTTAAAGATCAACACCTGGAGTTAATAAAAGCTGCAGCACATTCCGCTTTTGATTTCCCAATGTCATCTTTTCTAAAGAGAAACTGTCTATTTAGATTGGATAATTCAATGATATCCATATCGATAACATGAATCTGTCTAAAGCCCATAAGAGCGAGATTCTTCAACAATTCACATCCCAAACCACCAGCGCCGACTACCAATATTTTACAAGAGTTCATCAGAAATTCTAAAATATCCACAGACGGCTCGAAGTCCGGGTGACAAAAAGGACCAGAACGCTCCAAGACATTTCGGATGTTCTGCCACTTGCGCTGAGTGTGCTCCGGACCTGTCGCCTGCACTTCCTGCACTTCCTGCACTTCCTGGGCCTTCTCGGACATCTTGACGGCTCTGATCTGATCTGATACTATCATACAACTATTACTATTATACTATACGCCGGCCGCCTACTGTCACTGCAATATATGGCTACTCTCACACTTATATTACCATACATAAATACTTGGGCCGACTACTTCAACATTCATTCGGTAATAAACCAAATATTGGAGATACAGATGCGTCGATAAATATTTAGGGTATTTTATTCTACTTTTAAAATTTTAAATGAATATGTATCTTCAGAGCATGCAATAGTAAAAGATATTAATATATAGGATTGTGTAATAGCCAGAGTCTGTGGCCGTGTGACAGCTGACGGAGGAACAAGTCGAGATCAAAGTTATATAACATGTTGGCCAACGTGGGGCGTGGCTTATGCCGGGGAGCTTTGGCCGAGGGAGTGAGGGTCAGCGGAGCAGCAGCAGGTAGTAAGAGAGATTATGCAGCAGCAGCAGCAGCCGGCAAGGGCAAGGGCCGTGTGGTGGCCGTCATCGGAGCCGTGGTGGACGTGCAGTTCGAGGAGAACCTGCCTCCTATCCTGAACGCCCTCGAGGTGGAAGGGCGCAAGCCCCGCCTAGTACTCGAGGTCGCTCAGCATCTCGGGGAGAACACCGTCAGGACCATCGCCATGGACGGTACCGAGGGGCTCGTCAGGGGCCAACCGGTCGCGGACTCCGGCTATCCCATCCGTATCCCTGTGGGGGCGGAGACTCTGGGCAGGATCATCAACGTGATCGGAGAACCCATCGACGAGAGGGGCCCCATCCCCACGGACAAGACCGCCCCTATCCACGCTGAGGCTCCCGAGTTCGTGGAGATGAGCGTCCAGCAGGAGATCCTCGTCACCGGCATCAAGGTCGTGGATCTCCTGGCTCCTTACGCCAAGGGAGGCAAGATCGGCCTCTTCGGGGGCGCCGGAGTCGGCAAGACCGTGCTCATCATGGAGCTGATCAATAACGTGGCCAAGGCCCACGGAGGATACTCCGTGTTCGCCGGAGTGGGAGAACGCACTCGCGAGGGTAACGATCTCTACCACGAGATGATCGAGTCCGGAGTCATATCCTTGAAGGACAAGTCGAGTAAGGTGGCCCTCGTCTACGGACAGATGAACGAGCCTCCCGGCGCCAGGGCCCGCGTGGCCCTCACCGGCCTGACCGTGGCCGAGTACTTCCGCGACCAGGAAGGCCAGGATGTGCTCCTCTTCATCGACAACATCTTCAGGTTCACCCAGGCCGGCTCCGAGGTGTCTGCCCTCCTGGGTCGTATTCCCTCAGCCGTGGGTTACCAGCCGACCCTGGCCACGGACATGGGTACCATGCAGGAGCGCATCACCACCACCAAGAAGGGCTCCATCACTTCAGTCCAGGCCATCTACGTGCCGGCCGATGACTTGACTGACCCCGCCCCCGCCACCACCTTCGCTCACTTGGACGCCACCACTGTCTTGTCTCGCGCCATCGCCGAGCTGGGCATCTATCCCGCCGTGGATCCTCTCGACTCCACCTCTCGAATCATGGATCCCAACATCATCGGCGCCGAACACTACAATGTCGCCAGAGGAGTCCAGAAGATCCTGCAGGACTACAAGTCTCTCCAGGACATCATCGCCATCCTGGGTATGGACGAGTTGTCCGAGGAAGACAAGCTCACCGTGGCTCGCGCTCGCAAGATCCAACGTTTCCTCTCCCAGCCTTTCCAGGTAGCCGAGGTCTTCACCGGTCACGCCGGCAAGCTCGTGCCCCTCGAGGAGACCATCAAGGGCTTCACCAAGATCCTCGCCGGTGATTATGACCATCTTCCCGAGGTGGCCTTCTACATGGTCGGTCCCATTGAAGAGGTCGTCGCCAAGGCTGAGACCTTAGCCAAGAACGCCTAAATCATTCTTTGTCACCTTTAATCTTTAAGCCAGTGTAATTATCTAGTATGAAATATACTACTTATTTAATAATCATTCCTTTATTTTATTTATTCTTATTTTCTCCTTCGCTATACATAATGCATATTCAATAAAACTGCAGATATGCCATTGTAGTTATGGTTAGCATAACAAAGTTTCACATTGTTGAAATAAATAATGTTTTTGCATTCACATCTTTTATTACACCAAATTAGCATTGGTCCAATAAACCATAAGTTTGCTATAAAGATCATAATGTAAGTTTTGACATGGACTTTGGATTTTAGCAAGACAAACCTTCAAAAATTCTTCTTTATATTTTTTTCACCTCTATTGTTAAGTAGGTATATAAAAAAATTCTATACACCAACTTAAATAATATCAACTAATTGATATTGTCGAATCGGTCAAATATTTAGCTTCAGTAAATTGAGCAATCATCAAATTCTTAATGGTAATTAAATATTTAATGAGTATTCCTTGACATTGAATTGGATGAAATGGTTATTCTTATTATCACTTATATTATAAGACGAAAATAGAATCCATTTGTTGAAATGTTAATTTAGGCAAATTATGTAATTTTAATTGATCAAAATGACAATGTTATTTTTTTTTATTACCAAACAAGTTCCTATTGTGTTGCAAATACATTAGAACCTATATATATTTCGGTGATAGTAAAAAAAAATTATTATATCAAGTAATTCGATTAATGGAGGTTCAACAATTCTCCGTTATAAGATTATTAATAGCTCAATCAAAATATACACTTTATTGGAATAAGAATAGATTTTTTGAAAATCAGTGATACACATAAATCTTTAGCATTAATTTTATTAATACTAATAAAGGATAACTATACAAAAATGTACATAAATTTATATTTGATAAAAGCCTTAATATTCAGTCCTTAAATTTAAAAACAGGAATATTCATTATAAAAAGCAAAATACATATTAATTGTCTGATTTTTCAGGAATCAGTAAGATTTCACTGTTTTCACAAAGCTCAAAAGATGGTTTTTCTTCATCATCTGAAATATTTGAAATTATTTTATTATCGTGAATATCGTCAATTTTGTCCGTTTCCAGTTTTACAGTGTATTGAATCTTTCTATTAATACTAAAAGTATTTTGATCACTTACTTTTGAATAGGTCTTTTGATTTCGTGAAATAAAGAATTTAAAATCGTTTTCAGAACTACTATTGTCAATAGCAGTGTCTTGAGCATCATTACCGACGTGTAGTTTGTTTGTATCGAGACTAGTATCTTGATAAACATACGTGTCGTTTGATTCTTTATGATTCTTTCTCGCCTGAGGACTGTGATCATTTAGTATTTTCCGCTTTGTCGTACTTTTTAATTTTTCATCAATAATACTCCCAGTTGATTCGTCTGATGTATTTGAGCTCTTAGGGGTATTGTCCAAAGAGTATTTCGGTGATATCTTCGAAGGTGTGGTTGAGGGTGGCCGTATCATATTCACTTTCACTACAGGAGTCACTTGTTTCAGTATTTTTCGATAATTTGAGTTTTTCTGTGGAGATTTGTTTGTTCTTTTTGTATGCTTTTCCTGAGGTTTTTGTTGTGTGTTTTGAAGTTGAAGATTGCGCATGTGAGCTTTCCCCTGAAGAGATGCCCGAGAAGATATTGCTACTAAGAACCCGGGACTGTGAATCAGAGACGACTGCTTTGTTGTGGACAAAAGTTCCTTTTGTACAGACAGTTTCTGATTCACAGATACCTTCAGTCTCTCCAGAGTTACCTTTTCCGGTGTTATAGTTCGATTTCCTTTTATCGGTGACTGTTTCGATCGATTTTGATGTTCCTTCTGAGTAGTTGTTGACATCTCCGAGTCCCGCTCGTCGCTCTGTAACAATTTTATGTTCCGTTTCAGTTGTTTTTGTGTTGAAATCGAAGAGACAGTTGATTCTTTTTCATGAAATTCTATTTTGGGTTTTAATAGATTAGACAGGTCATACTCAAAGTCTTTATTAACTAGCTTAACACGATTACGGATAGGTCTTTCTACTGTAGTAGATTTTAATGATGCAACACGTTTATTTAATCTTTTAAAACTTATAAGTTGTTTGGTTTTTGATAGATCATGTTTCTTAATGGGTTCTTTTATCGGTTGTGGAGTTATGAAAGATGATTCGGCTTCAAGTGAAGTGATCGTATCATTAGACTGATCTGGTTGTGTATTTAAAATATTTTCAGATGGATAATTAAACTTTTCTTCAATACTTTCTGAAAAAGAAAATTTTACAAAGTATAAGCGTAATTTTGTAAATGTAATAAAGAAATAATGAAGAAAAATGAAATTCGCAAAAAAACACTCAATAAACTATTAAAGTAAGTGTTGTATAACATCTACTAATGAACGCATGAATTATTTAAAGCATGTATGTTTTATCAAATTGGTAATTTCAAAACAATGTAGAAAGAATAGCAATATGGATTTGAGTTTCATGAAAGAGAATAAAGAGTCTCGTGTCGAATATAAATAAAAGTATTAAAAATAAGTTAATGCAGAAATCGAGAATAAAGTGAGCGCAGTGCACAATGAATAATATTAATAATGTTTAATTTAATAGTACATCTTATATCATCACACCAATTGCAAACTAACAAAACTGCTAAAATGCAATTATTATTTAAAAACCTTCTACTTTCACAACACACTTATTATGATTAAAAGGAAAAAGTTACACCTGAGCCTTTACCAGAATGTACATTGCTACAAAAAAATAACTAGTTTGCTAGAGGTTTAATGATATGAAAGATGATTAAGAAATTAAATAAAAGATTATACCTTCAGCTACAGCGTTCACGGTTTCAGGGACGATTTCAAAGCATTGTATTTTATTTGATTTTTTAACATCCTTGTGTAATATCTTAGATTTTGATGTGATTCCTTTCAGTGTGCGTTTGGAAGTTTTCTTTAGAGTGGTTTTGATATTTTTTCGGGCTAATTGTTTATTTTTTTTAACAACTTTTAGTTTAAGAATTAGATTATGTTTGGATTTTTCATCTTCAGTACACTTTGGTGAATTTTCGAGATTATTTTTTGATTGGATTTCTTTCTGGTTTTTAAATTCACTCACATATGTCAATTTCGATCGAGCTTGAGAAGGCGGAAGAGGTTCTACAAAAGAGTCAATTTCTTTCAAATTAGTATCGATTTCATGTTCGTTATGAATATGTGATAGGCATTGACTTCTATTATAGCTTCTGAAATTGCAAAGTTTACATTTGAACTTTTTCCAATTAAAATGTCTGGCCATATGTTTTTTGTAGAGCAAATTAGAACTGAAATCCAAACAACAATCTTGACAAACCATCTTTTCAGATGAATCTGAATACGAATTCTGTGGATTACTACTTTCATCTTCATTTTTTTCTATTTCTAATGGTGTCGATTTAATTTCACTAGGTGGTTCTTCATTATTGAAAACATCACTTAAGGAATCCAATACAGAATTATTTGTGTCTGATGATTGGGAAGGTTGATTTTTTAAATCTAAATCTTCACAATTGGAAGTTTCCAAATTTTTATCTGTATCTTCATTCATAAATTTTTCATCAGTCACAATATTTGCATCTGAAGAATTACTTGAAATATCATTTTCTGGACATTCAGAATCTTTATTTATAATTTCCATATCATCACAAATTTTTATATTTAGCATTTTAGCATCATCACAGTCATCCACAGTCTCAGCATCTTTTAAATCGGGAGTAATACAACTTTGCGAAGATATCTCACTGCAATTCTCACCCAACTCAGAATTTTGTACATTTTTTTGTATGGATACAACATCACTGATACTAATATCTGCAACAGGTGTAGTATCAAGTAATGTTTGCCCACTATTAGTATTAGATGGTAATGGGCCTTTATTGTAATCTCGCCGTATTTTAATTTCTATCTTTTTTTCACAAGGTTTTGAATATATTTTAGGAAGGTTTTGTGTATTAGAAGGTTCTTCATTATCAGGTGGTGAATTTTTGTTAGACTTAGACACAACTTTGCGTTGCATGTTGCTATTGATTTTATTTTGAGCAGCTATTCGTAATTGGCAAGTTTGTCGATGGGAAATGAGGGCTGCTCTCCGTTCAAACTTTCTCCCACATCCACCACAACGAGGCATCTCACAATCTCCTTCAAAATTATCCATCCATGCCTACAATCATTTATCATTAACTTGTGATTCCAAAACATCATGGAATATATTTTAGGTTTTGCACTAAACGCTTTGATATAAAAGTTTGGTACTGAATTTAAACATTTACCTGATTCTCTTGATCCAAACGTAACTGTTCAGAAATTACAGTATTTTCAGTGGAAATTTCTTTGGTTAATTCTATAGAAACACTATCTCGCTTATAAGCTTTCTTTTGAATTGAATCTCTAAGTTTTCGTACATGAGCAGGATTTTTCCTGAAATATATATAAAATGGTTGAAGCATTTGGCTAATCTAAAAATTTATTGTTTGACTAACCTATGTACTTTGAACAGATGTCTATAGACGCCCCATGCGTTACAAAAGGTGTCAGTACAATCCGGACATGGATATACTAGACGATTATCAGCATGCTTGTTTTTCTTATGAAACTTTAATGTTTTTGGGGAGGAAAACGTAAGATTACCTATATTTTAAATATATGTTAATTGTTTATTTTATAATTAAGCCTTTGTAACATTCATTAATAACTTACACATATCACAGACAAGTGAACTTTTAGTTCTTCGTTCTTCATTATGGTTCTCTGTTGAAGAAATTAGTTCCGACGAGACAGTACTGCAACTTAACAATTTTCCATCTGGTCCGAGTATTGCTTCATTTGATGTAAGCAATTCTTCTAATTCGAGAACCTTTAATCAAACGAAATGCATTACTACAATAATTATTACTCATAAATAATTTTGTAAATTAGTTTACCTGATCTTTGATTAGTTCGCTACCATCTTTTGGATTATTTTTTTGAGTAGACATATTTTGATAAACTGCAATATCTGTGTTTTCTATAGATTGAAATTTAATATGGTTTTCTGAAGGACTTTTAGAATTACTTGAGTCAGGATGAGATTTCCTCAAAGACAATTTTTCAATTATTGTTGTAAGATCCTTTGAGATGGGCTTTTTTTTACTTTTTCTAACTAGATCTGTATCATCTATTGTACACGAATTATCATTTTCTTTTTTCCTTAAAAATTCTTGATAATCCAATTCATTTTGTAAGATTTTTGACATATCATCTTTCTGAAAATAAAATTTTGTGAATTTAAATTTCATTTCATTTTGTGAATGAAAATTTGACTCATATTTAGTAAAATAAGGGAAAAACATAAAAAAAACCTTTTTTTAACACTCGAAGGTTGTATTTGCATGGGATATCTTATTATATCTATATGAACCAAATAGAAAGTATATGAATAAAGAACATGATTTTGAAGTTAAAAAAAGTACGCAGCACCTCGATATATTGAATTATATATTATGTATATTATGAATATATAATAAATATATATTATGAATTATTTCATTCCTTTTGAGATTCGATATATCAAGGTTCCACTGTGTTAGAAATTACGATAAAGATTTGGTAAGTACTTTCTTTGGATGGATTAATTTTTACAAAACTTAAAAAGTTTTGATAAATGTGGAATAAAAATACAGGATTTCTAACTTAAAAGAAGCAGCATACTCTTGACTTGTTTTTTTTTTATTGTAAATTTCATTTAAACCAATCTCCAATTGATAAAACTGTAACCGAGCAGTAACTTGAATATTGATTTTATTATAAAGGCCAATCAAAGTGATTATTGTTAACTTTATGTAATATGTTGAATGATATAATGTCAAATCACTCACCAAAAACTTGCTATTGATGAAATGAGCATGCAATGATGTGTTGAATTTCTGTCGACAGTATATTCTTTTGTGGGATATAAAATTTGCTAAACTTCTAAATAAGTTTCTGCAAACTCGGCACTCATATATTACATCACATTCATGGGAAAGAAGATTTTTAAGCTAAAAAAAATATAATTAATCATTCCAAAGCTACAAAAATCATCGATTTTTTTATATCTACCTCTTCTGTACCCGTATCGAAGACACTTTTTGCTTGAGCAAATCCGGTGATACTAGTTTGTATTGATTTTCGTAGAAGTGAAAGATCAGGCATAGGATTAGTGTCATCTTCTTGTTTTTCAGGTGACACTTCTCCATTATTCTTGTTAACTTTCACTTTTTGATGAATTTTTCCATTTCCCTTTGTTCCGGCCATTTTGATAAATCATTGAAACATCTTCATACACCTTGAAAATTAATTAAACGATTTATCAGTTATGTATTCAATAATGTAGAAAAATTAAATTTAAATTAACTTTAATATTAAGCTTGAACAACGTAGACACATAATGGTTAAAGCATACATGTTAACGTATATATTGGATATATTGATTTCGGAACAGTATCAAATTCTGGAGTGAGTATTGAAAATACAATGAAATCGGTTAAAATGTTTTATGTTGAACGAGTGAAATATTTCATTCGGGAACCATGTAACATTGACAAAAGATAATGACAGATTGTTCTGTATTTCTGAGATCGAAGCTATATAGATTATAAGTCACACATCTGATGGAGGATTCATGAGGTGTACCCGGTTTAAATGATATTGCAATTAGTAATCAGTTCCAGCAAGGTGTATTTGGGCCGGATACCTCAAATGCTGCTTCCACCGAGGTAATGTCACATGTACTGTTATGACTTGATTAAACTATGAGGATACTGATTGTACTATACAATGTAAAGAGCAGATTGACTTTGGTGTGTGGAACAACTGAAGAAATGGAATAATATGATATTGAAATGGGCCTAATTGAGGATCAGCGTTGTTCATGTGTGTGGTAGGTGAATGCTAACAGAGGAACAGAGTTTAGTCGGCCACGGGGGCGGAAACAGGTTAAGTCTCTCCCGATCGTGGAGTCGGCCGGAGTACAGTCAGGGCGTCAGGAGTGAGGAGGGCGGGGGCGGCGGGGGCGGCGGAGCAGGACGGGGGCGGCAGGAGACAGCAAGCAGCAACCTGGACTCACGGTGACTGTTCAAGCGGCCGTGGTTCTGTATTTGTGTAGTATAATAGTTGAGTAATATAGTATACAGTGTATAAAGTATGATCATGAAGAGTCCGTCCTCCGTTGCTTGCTCCGTCCAGCAGTGGTCGCTAAACTCTCGTCTGCGAGCCGCTCTCCCTTCCACTGCCGCTTCACCGTCACGTCTCTCCTGTCTGCTCTGCGCTTACATACAATACTCCTCTTATTCTGTTTCTACTCTCATTTTTATACCTTTCTTTGTAATTCATCTACAGATACCGATTATACCTCTACTCTTTTCGATAGTATTAACTTACGAATGTCGTGATTCGGTACTGGACTGCTCTGGTTATAAAACACCCTATTCCGTGGAAGATTGTGTTTCCAATTAAAATTAAATGGCTAAACGGAATTTGTTATATGACAAAAGGTTTCGTGCCAGTGTCTCAAATCTCCATCGAGGACTGCGCCATCTTTGAGAGTGTGATGAGAAACCTTTTCGCGAAAGAGTTCTATGGATTTTGATGATGATTCTCCAACCAACTACACCGAACGGATTCTACTACCAATATTTATTCGCAAATTATGAGGAATATAAATGAAAATCCACCTTGAGACACTGAAATTACCCCTAAAATATTGTATCAGCAATGTAATAGTTATTAAAACTACAAAATAAATACTTATTTAAAATATATTGAAGAAAGTGTTGCCAAGCGCTCGGTGTCAGTGTGAGGTTAGGTTACAGAGGGAAAGTAAAATTGGAAGCACTTTGGATGCCTTTGCAGCATTAAAATCATCGTAATAATCAGTATGCTGTACATAAGATTATAAGAAATCATGAATTATTACAATTTTTCTCTGCTGAAACAGGTACACCTTTATTTGATACGCCAAATAGGTTTTATACTTTATTTGATGGATTCTTCAATTAGAAGATTCATTTGTTGCATATCACCCGTACAATATTCTGTCTTCCGTTCTCTCCATATGACTGAAAAAATCCAACATACTCTTCTTATATGGATTTTTAATACTATTGTAATTCTAATTACTAATTCAAGTCATATTTTGCTATAATTGTTGTAGGTGCTTAATTTAAAAAAAAAATTACAGGTTCGACAAGTGTACAGGCTGTGCGAAAGAACTAAATACCAATATGCAAGTCAATATTTCCATTCTTGTTCAACCATTAAGACTGACTTTCTCAAACCTAGTATTAATTATCAAATGACAAACCACATAAACACATCACCAATGATGATACAAAATGAAAATGGCATTTTAAAATCATTTCTTAAAAAAGTTGGTTGGTTGGATTATTCTAGAGCGGTGAGTGTTGAGGCATTGTATGATATTTGTTTCACTATTTGTAATTACAATATTTTTACAGAGATTGAAACTACGAGGCTATTTTCTTTATGAGTCTATTGTCGACAGGATCGATTATGCTGAATGGTTTAGGCACTTTAATTTGAAAGACACATATTTTTCATGGTTTCTCATCACTGAAATACACATTTGGATGTTGATGGTTAGGTCCATGTCCGAAGGCCAGGATGGACGATTTTTGAGAAATTGTATTGTTGAAGCGTTATGGGCTGATGCTAGTACTAGAGCAAAAAAAATGGATGTATGGTTTTCCATAATGAATTATTAAGTATTATAAATTTTCCCACTTTTAATTAAATTAAAAGATCAGGAAAGATATCAATAAAATCCTAATTATCGCCTCGATCCAGGTTTATTCTAATTTTCTGGATTGTAGGGGGAATATTAAGGCGATTATTTAGTCGGGCAGAGCCGCACTGTCGGTGACTTGAGTAACTAATAATTAAATAGATCACCGACAGGTACATTCTAATTGAAGTCTTAAAGTAAAAAGCCCGTTGGAGTGCATATATTTAAAAAAATCTAAAAACCAACTTTTAAAATAATATTGATAGTGTAATGAAAAAATGACAAAACATTTAATTTTTTTTAGCATGTAAGTTCAAAAGTGGTCAGAGAAACTCTTGATTTATTAGGAGAACAATTTCAAGCAGCTCTTATTGGATATGATGAAGGTTTACTAACAAACGATATAATTCTTGCTAGTGCAATATGGAGACGTTTCTTTCAAATGTCGATAGATGATGCGGTCCTAGTTGAGGATCTTGTCGAATATATAAGAAAACATGTATGTATTATAAATTTTATTCTCATCATTTCATTCAGTAAAAATCTATAATTTTATTTTAGCTATACTTGTTGGAAAATATTCCAAGTGAAGAATTCTTGAATGACCCGAAAATAATATGGACACCGTTACATAAAATGAAAACATAGTTTTGTTAAATTATAGTATTTAATCATTAAATGAATTTACATTAGGATTTCACTTGTTTTTTTTTAACATGAAATAAATCAACTAGAAAATGCAGCTAAAAACCTTTTACACACTGTGTTATCATAAAGTTCCGATGTTGTCATATAGCATAGGTTTTTTTCAACACATTTTGTATCACATTTAGAACTAATAAATGGATCAGCAGATTTACCACGAAATTCATGATAATTGTGTGATAATAATTGTTTCTCTTTAGTTACCATGCGTTCCAATAAATTATTTATGTCTGTTGGTTGCATCGAAGTAACATTATAAAATTCTTTAAAACTGTACTCTTTGTACCACCGTGGACGTTTTTCTGGTGTAAGATTAGCTTCTGTTAAATTGTAGATCCACGTTTCTTGATCGAGAATATCCTAAAATAATAATAATTTAATAATTAGTAGTTATTTTTTATTGCTGATCATAAAAGTGATCTTACCGTAGAAACTTCATCTATTTCAAAAATTCTATAATTAGGATTAAGATTACTGTATGTAGTTAAGCTGCCACCATTCCAACCAACTAAATAAGGTTCACTATTATTATTATAGAATAATTTGAATTCATCATTGTGAGTGTGTCCATTGAATTCAGCAGTTATTATATCACCAAACCTAAAAAAAATATTTTATGTCAGCACAGTGATTTTTGGTTTTGTAACCTGAATTGATCATTTTTACCTCTCGATTATTCTCCTGTATTCTCTATTATAAGTGTAGTAGCAATCTTTAGTGCCTGCAGGTATGTGAGCCAAAATGTGAACTTTTTCATCATTTTTTTCTGCAGCCAACAAAACCTCAACAAGCCAAGCTAATTGTCCACTTGGATCATTTGGTGTCAAATGAATCCACCTTAAATAAATAAAATAAATTAGTTAATTGCTTGAAATATTCAATAGTAGAGAACGAAATGAATCCCGAACCAATTGTACACATAACAAATGTTATTATTGAGGGCCACCAATCTATAACCAGGCTTGATTAAAACGGTGTAGTAGCCACCGATTTTAATTGTTTCTTTGGTTTCTTCTGGTAACCAAGCGCTCCATTTTTCAGCAAGTAAATTGTACAACCATGTTGTGGAGTAGTCTGGATCGGTGACTATTGGAGGTGCAAATCTAAAAGATTCATTCATTCATAATTCAATAAGAAAGTGTATCGAGTTTTCAACAAGTCAGCGCTAGTCATCATTAGAGATTCAATTTTGTGTGTACTTACTGATTCATTGGTTGAGATTCATGATTTCCTACGATAGAATAAATGGGAATGTTTCCAAAAGTGGACTTCAGATAGAGCAATGTTTCATTTAAACTAGCGGTGATCATTTCCTTTGAGGTTTCCCAAACTCCGTGATCAATAGTATCTCCAGTATAGTAAATATAATCAATATTCTGCACATAAACACTATATTTAGTTAATTGTACTTAGATTTCTCAGATTTTATAAATTTACCTTGTGTGTTTCATTTATGTGATCAATTGCATCTTGAAAAGCCCACCATGGAGAATCACAATCTCTATAATCACCCCAAAATCCTGCCCTTGAAGAGTTATAATTAAACTCCCTACTCTCTCTTTTGTTAGTAGGTATATTGGGATTTTCATCAAGGTTCACATACAAAACATTGTTTTCATAATAAGTATCATGAGCTGAAGAATCAAAATCATAATCTAAACTCCTCGAAGTTCGGGTATTTTCTTCAGTCTGTCCTTTTCTGCAACAAGTTGGCTCATTACAGTTAGCTACTCCATTAGGTTCATATGCTGGATCATAATGAATATCGGTGATGTGTAAGACTTTTTTTATTGATACTTCTTTATCATTAGTCGACTTCTAAAACAAAAAAAAACCAATACAATAAATTTAAACTATACATTTTAATATTGAATTTGAATTTACTTGAGTATTGTTGGTTGATTTCGGAGGTAATTCAATTTCCCATTCAAAGCGGCTATCAGAAAATGAACAAGATTTTTTTGTGTCACTTTGTAATAAGAGTCCACAAAAGGTTTTTTCATTAAATGCTGGTTCTCTATCAATTATGTATGTGATTATCGGCTAAAAATTAAATGTGTAATCACTTGTTAATAATAATTGGTTAACCACATATTTATACTAATTGTGTATTTACCAAGTTCAGTTCGATAACTCCTCTACATACATCTTTACTTTCAATATTAAGAGAAACACACATAAATGTTGCTGCATCAATAAGAACTTCATTGGGTGATCCTTCTCGTCGCATTTCTATAAGAGATCTCACAGCTGATCTACAAGCAGCACACATTATGACCTAAAACAAAGGATTATATTTAATTATACATAAAAAACACAAATATTTAATTGGTGAATGTACTTACGCCTCGTTGTTGATATTGTGAAACTACTTGGGCTCGGTGGATAAAATGTGGTAGTCGAAGGACTTTCATTATTTTTTTGAACTCACTAACATCATTTTCAGACTGAGATTTTTTAAAATACCTTAAAAAATGATTAGCGATCTCATCTGGAAATTAATTTATACATTAAATAATAAATATTTTGTTATGAAAATAAAGCAAAACTTACTTTCTGATTTGTAATTTTCCCCATTGGTCAAATTATATAAGTGTAGGATGCATAGCAAAAACACTAATAATTTCATTTTTGGAGAAAACACCGATAGGTGTGCAATGAAGATACCAGTAAACAGCTAATAACTAGGCTGGCGTTCTGCACTTGTTGAAATAGAATTTATCTTTACTTTTAATATGGAAGGGGAAACTGATAAATCAGTTGTAATGATTAAAATTCATACATTCTATTTTAATATAAGATTGATCATAGAAGCGGATAAAATTATCTAAACCTAATGATTATTCATGGTTGCTCTCGAGTCAGTTAATAAAACTTCTTAAAAAAAAAGAATACTAACAATTAAATTAGTTTGCACACAAAATATAAACATTTAAGTATATTACGTATTGTGTATTTAAATAAAATTCTATTTATATGATTTGATGATGACTATCAATAGATTTTTTTTTTTAAATAAAACCCGGAATTCTTTCAAGAAAATGTGTACACATTTTGAAAAAAAAATTGCATATTGTAAATTGTATTTTATTATTTTTAAGTTGCGCTTATTTATGAAATTAGTATGTATCTTGAAGCCATATCATTTGAATCCTATTTGTTTTGTTTTAGTGTTTGTATTTAAATATCGGCACACATTCTTATCATTTAAATAATTTATTCACAGGTAGTAGATTCAGTATTTCAAAATGCTTTCGAGATACATAAAATGTTAGTTGAAAGTAAATCACCTTAACATGCATAATTTTCATATGAATAGATAATTTTAAAAACCTTGTGCAATTTCATAAAATAATCAGGGCAAATGCCTAGCAATATTGGTTTTTACACAACAAAAAGGAAAAATATGAAACATATACCAATATAAAGATAAGCCTTTTATCTTTAATTTTGTTTTACTGTCACAAAAGAAGCATGTTCTTTTCATTAATTTAGACATAATATTTTTATCAGACATCACGTATTTATTGAAATCATATTAAAGCTTTTTTCACACGCATCACTACCATAACACTAACCAATCACTACAATCTTATCAATCTATCACGGCTTTTTTCATTATTAAATATAGAAACATTTTGAATAATCAATCATTTTATTATTTAAGAAATATAATATGTATATAATAATACATTAAATTGTGTTTTTATTGCTCTTCTTCCATTTCAACATCATCAATCGTCAGATCATCAAGCATCTCTTCAAGACTAATTTGAGGCATGGATGGATCATAGCCGGGATCATTAGAATCGATAACAGTTTGGGACTTGAAAATGTTGACATTTTGCCTGAGTGCAGGATCTTCTTCCAAATCATCGAGAAATTCATTGTAGTCACTGCAAATTAGATATGGAAATAAATTATATAAACTGTGTAAATACATAAAATCCCTAGATAAAAGTAAATAAATTTGCTCTTAATAAGCATAGATTTTGGGCGTTATAAATTTTTCATTAAAGATCATTGTTTTATTACAATTATTTCAACTAAAAAAAAACCATAGCCAAATTAATTAAAATCAGTTGTTTCAATGATATGTGTAGATAAAATCGAAATTCCAAGATGAAAGTGCTGATAATTCATTCAAGGATTCAAAAAAATGATAATAATTATTAAAATTTATAATATTGTAATCCATCAAATATTTTTATAGCAATTTTTAATAATAAAATGTGTAAAACAAGTGAGCAAATTTTATCAATTGTACTTTGCCCTTTTTGAAGAAACAATATTGACATACAGATTTATTTTGAATATGTGTATGAAAACTTACTCATTCATAGTGTCAATAGCCATATCGTCATTAGTCAGATGTTTTAACTTCCAATTGCGTACACGACGCCTATCAAGTTTATCACCATAATACTTTTTGACTAATACGACATCGGGTACAACAGAACTATCAAGTTTATCGAAATTCATATCATTTATATTGGAATCATCTAAATTATATCTGAATATAAAAAAAAATTATTATGAGTATGCTATTATAGAGGATATATCTATAAATATAGGATAAATCACCCCAAAACTGAATCCCCTGTTTTCAAAACATGGCCGAGATGTGATCTGGTGTGTATGGTATTCTCATTAATACCCAATTCTGATGCTTTGACAACCCAAACATCGGCAACAACATGTTTATTTGATATAGCTCCTTGGCCTGGAAACACCTTTCGATCCTAAAATTGTAACTGTAAATTAGAATTCTATTTTAAAAATTACTATCTATTTTTTAAAACGTACTTTTTCTTTCATAACTTCTATATCCATTACAATATATTCTACCAACTGCTTGGGATTACATATAGCATTGAAAGGAGTTCTCCAGTAAACTGTTGCAGATAATTCAGCAACTACCAATGTAGAACAAAACATATTACCATAAATATACAACTTTAATTATTAAATATATGTAGAATAATATTTTACTTTGCCCACTGCCAACATCTATTAAATGTACTGCATTTGAAACTCGGTAAACCAAACATAATGGAGATATTGACCCGAGTTGATTTGTCAGCTTTTTAGGTAAGCATACTAGACTGTCTTTAGAAATGGGGACGATTTCTACACAGTATGTGAACTTGTAATTGTAAATATTGCTGTGAATATCATGTGATAGCAATTTTTTGGAATGTTGATATTTTACAGGAAGGACCGATACAAGAAAGTCTATCATCTTCCTTGCCTGACTTTCTGTTGTATAAAAAAAATCAATTCCATCTGAAAATAAGTTAATTTTTTTAATCTAATCAGAAAATTAATACAATAAAACAGAAAATAGTGTTCTTATAACACTATGGCTAAAAATATTAATAACAGATATACATCAATAGTTCCTTCTGCCCAGAATATCATTGGACATTAGAGATAAAAATTTGTGTAACTGAATTTTGGAGTGGTTGTTAACTGAATTTTGGAGTGGTTGTTAACTGGATTTATAACTTAGACAATATGTAGTTCATTTAAATAACAGGTTGATTCTTTACAAGCTTTTGAAATATGTAATACATACATATTATCATTAGTATGGTAATATTTTTAGACTGCGATGCATTACATTCTATTAATCTTTTATATCTTCTTTGTTGGCTAATTTTAAAAAAATTATGGAAATGCTTGGAAAACTTTAATTATAAGCAGTTTTTTGTCTAATAAAATAGTGTGAAAAATATTTTTCAAAATGTATGCCTTGAGAATGGACAAATTATGAATATATTATAGGTTTTACTGAACTCATTTCCACTTGATATGAATTAATCAGTCAAAATAAAACTCACCATTAATAGGTTTTATTCCGAGAGTGTTTTCATGAACTCTGTGTTTTAGAATCAGTTGTTCTAGATAGTAGAATGTCTTTCTGTTTTCAGATTTTTGACGAATTTGTACCAAAGCACGCCAGAAGTCTTGTGCCTCAGAACGATGGCAAGCATCACACATTTGATGTGCTACAATGAATTCAACAACAAAAACTTGCTGAAGTACTGTTCCCCCAATAACTTCGCCATGAACTGTTAATTTAACCTAGAAACAATAAAATTAGAGAATTATTATTCAAATAAAATATAAAAATAGTTGAATTTTAGCAATACTTTAATTCTTTTGGAATGGGGTTCTGTCCAAATAAATCCAGCATCAACCAATTTGAGGCGTTGAAGACCTTTAAGCCTTTTTAAACACACTCCGAGAAGTTCGCGTGACTCTAAAGTACATGTTACCCACTCTGCAGGTGGTTGAAGATATCTGAAAATAAAAGGTTTAGTTAATTATATCTTGTTATAAGTAAAAAAGGAATTTACTTTTCATTTACCTTTCACATCCTCTACAAAAATGTATGGTAACTTGTTTTGGTATCCCTTCAGTGATGTCAACTCTGCTTCGTAAGCAGGCTACGCACATATTTGCTGGGTTGGCTTCAATAGCGACACCACATTCACAGCATAATCTATAAAATATGAAATACGTTGTCAAATAAGAAGTTTTCTTCTGACATAGGTATATTATCAACTATGTTCATTAACAGTTTTTAAAAAATTAATTACATTTGGGTGCGATGAGGATCAATGGGACCATTAGTTGAGCTTATGTACTCCATGGTGAAGACACGAGGAGTAAATAACCACGTGCGATGAACTGTCAAACGATATTTATTGATGACTTTTTAAGATTTTTCAATTTTCGTACCCTATCCAGATACGATCAATAATTATCATGTAAAATGTATGCCCCATATATTTTATCTAAACGTAATTAGATAATATCAATCGAAATGTTATAAAAAATATAAATATTTTAGGATATATTTATAATATGGTGGATTGAGGATACGTATATTTTTTTATCAAAATCAAATAAATCTCAGGTGTTTCTTTTTTGAATAAAGTAAAATATGCTCATTGGAAGCGGATTGATAAATAGGAGAAAAGGAAGTGATGAATGTAGGTCGGGTGTTGCCAAGTACGAAACACAGGTTACATAAAGTTTCAGCTCATTCGTAACCGATCAGCGAGATGTTGGGGACCATCGGTGCTGCGGGGCGTGGCTTATGCCGGGGAGCTTTGGCCGAGGGAGTGAGGGTCAGCGGAGCAGCAGCAGGTAGTAAGAGAGATTATGCAGCAGCAGCAGCAGCCGGCAAGGGCAAGGGCCGTGTGGTGGCCGTCATCGGAGCCGTGGTGGACGTGCAGTTCGAGGAGAACCTGCCTCCTATCCTGAACGCCCTCGAGGTGGAAGGGCGCAAGCCCCGCCTAGTACTCGAGGTCGCTCAGCATCTCGGGGAGAACACCGTCAGGACCATCGCCATGGACGGTACCGAGGGGCTCGTCAGGGGCCAACCGGTCGCGGACTCCGGCTATCCCATCCGTATCCCTGTGGGGGCGGAGACTCTGGGCAGGATCATCAACGTGATCGGAGAACCCATCGACGAGAGGGGCCCCATCCCCACGGACAAGACCGCCCCTATCCACGCTGAGGCTCCCGAGTTCGTGGAGATGAGCGTCCAGCAGGAGATCCTCGTCACCGGCATCAAGGTCGTGGATCTCCTGGCTCCTTACGCCAAGGGAGGCAAGATCGGCCTCTTCGGGGGCGCCGGAGTCGGCAAGACCGTGCTCATCATGGAGCTGATCAATAACGTGGCCAAGGCCCACGGAGGATACTCCGTGTTCGCCGGAGTGGGAGAACGCACTCGCGAGGGTAACGATCTCTACCACGAGATGATCGAGTCCGGAGTCATATCCTTGAAGGACAAGTCGAGTAAGGTGGCCCTCGTCTACGGACAGATGAACGAGCCTCCCGGCGCCAGGGCCCGCGTGGCCCTCACCGGCCTGACCGTGGCCGAGTACTTCCGCGACCAGGAAGGCCAGGATGTGCTCCTCTTCATCGACAACATCTTCAGGTTCACCCAGGCCGGCTCCGAGGTGTCTGCCCTCCTGGGTCGTATTCCCTCAGCCGTGGGTTACCAGCCGACCCTGGCCACGGACATGGGTACCATGCAGGAGCGCATCACCACCACCAAGAAGGGCTCCATCACTTCAGTCCAGGCCATCTACGTGCCGGCCGATGACTTGACTGACCCCGCCCCCGCCACCACCTTCGCTCACTTGGACGCCACCACTGTCTTGTCTCGCGCCATCGCCGAGCTGGGCATCTATCCCGCCGTGGATCCTCTCGACTCCACCTCTCGAATCATGGATCCCAACATCATCGGCGCCGAACACTACAATGTCGCCAGAGGAGTCCAGAAGATCCTGCAGGACTACAAGTCTCTCCAGGACATCATCGCCATCCTGGGTATGGACGAGTTGTCCGAGGAAGACAAGCTCACCGTGGCTCGCGCTCGCAAGATCCAACGTTTCCTCTCCCAGCCTTTCCAGGTAGCCGAGGTCTTCACCGGTCACGCCGGCAAGCTCGTGCCTCTCGAGGAGACCATCAAGGGCTTCACCAAGATCCTCGCCGGTGATTATGACCATCTTCCCGAGGTGGCCTTCTACATGGTCGGTCCCATTGAAGAGGTCGTCGCCAAGGCTGAAACCTTAGCCAAGAACGCTTAAAATGTTTTTCCATCACATTATCATATTTAAGTTTCTTTCTGTTATTAATAGATTATTTGTTAATGGCAGGAGGTTAATAACATCTGTGCTGCAAGACTTGCAAAATCTATGATGCATTATGCAAGAGTGATATAGTCCAGTTACTGTTTTAGACGCGAGAGGATGTATTTTTTGTTTCGGAAAATTAAAAATTCTATAAATTGAATTTTCTGTTTTATTTCATAATATTATGTAATACTGATGACTTTATATAATACATTTTCAAACTTACACCTCAAGTAGTCTATACAAATCAGTGGGTTCTCATATTAAAATTCAATATGCAAATAATTTTATCTGAGAAGAAATGTTTCACTCAATCATCATCAGATGATGAAGTTTCACATTTGTTGCTAGCAAATTGATGCTTTAATATTTCTTTTTTAGGAATATTTTTAGAAGTCTCTTGTGATGTGTGTCCCAATTTAGCTTGGGCCAAATTATTTCTAATAGTATTATTCAAGTTGATGATGGTGAGACTGGGCGGAGGTGAGTAATTTCCATCTTTGTAAGAACATTTTTTATTATCATCAGTGTTCCTGTATGTCTTAATTATTTTTTTAGTAACACTTCTTTTTTGTAGACAAGAAATATCATGAATGGGAAGTTGATCTTTTCTAGTATAGAGATCCACCTCTGGTTTGGGCTTTATGATTGAAGGACTGAATGTGCGTGGTTCAAGGCATTGCGGGTTTCGTTGTTGTTTTACAGGTAGTCTCGGAGAACTTCGTTTTATGTTACGCCTATTTTTATGTTTTTTCTTTTTACTTTTAGTTTCCGAAGTTTTGACAGATGGTAGTATAACATTTATTTGTTTATAGTATTCATATAAAGCTTTTCCAAGATGCCGACCGAGCCGCATATCTGAATAATAAAATAGTAAATCATGTTATTGATATTTTATATCTAAGATAAAGTCATCTAACATACATGCTTCATCATTATAATGTATATAATGTTTCATTCCCGGTAAGTGATATCCTCCCATCGATACTTGTAAAGTAAAAGAATTTGTATTCTTTCCCAAATTTGTACAAAAATGCCTTCTAGCTGTGCCAACTTTTAAAGAATCAGAATTAAAAAAAGCATTTTCGGCACAATATCCTTCAGCTTTTGCAGCAAACATTTTTGGAAACACAATATGCCTTTCGTATCTGAAAAAAGTAATGTGATATAAATAAATCTTGTTAAATATTCAATAATATTACCTGTAAACATCATCATATGTATTGCCGTAAATAAAACATCCGCTTAAACTATTATGAGCATGAATGTCTATTATAAAATCTACTTGATACCGCTCCTATAAAAACAAAAATAATTAAGAGTCCTATAGAATGAATAGTATAGAATTTTCATACTCTTCGAGCTTCTGTTTCTTTAATTGCTTCAAATGCACATTTTAACGTGGGATGTGCATATTGTGATATCATATGCCAAGCTCTATTTAAATCAAAGCCTAAAAGAGATGTCCTCTGGTTTCCCAAATGTACTCCATCAGGATTTAGCATGGGAATGATTTTTATTGTGACGTTCTGTCTCAAAGATTTAGCAATTGTATGTGAACTTATCAAAAAATCTAAAAGACCTACAATAACCATTGATTATTATTCAGTCAATAATAATTATTGTTAAGTAACCTTGACAAACAAAGGAAGAGGGTGGTTCGCCTCCATGTATTCTAGCAATAATGAAGATCACCCTTCTTTTTTCACGCTTTCCTTTAACATCCAGATGTTCTTTTAACTCTTGTTCATTTCCAATGCTTATTAAATCGATGTTACGCTTTTGCTAGTATTATAAAAACATATTTTATTATAAATTCTACGAAAGGTAATACATACCAACATAAATAGCTTACAATGCTTTTTCCAATTACGCTTCTCTGAACTATATTTCCGAAAGGTTTCGCCTTTTTGCTCCATGAATCTAGATATGCTTGTAATCGAGAATAACTATAAGGAGTGGCCATTGCAAAATGATAAACATCTTCTTCTTTATCAAAAGCAAATGCTATGCTGAGGATGTGGCGAAATCGGTGGTATATTGAGCGATGATAGAAAATGTTTCTTCTCACTATTCGCTGCCTATAATAAACAATCAAAATATTGGAACAAATCATAAATCATTGAGGGAAAATCTTTTAAAAAAAATCACACATTTACAATCGGAGGTGGCCAATTCAAATGGTATTGCAAGACCACGTATTAAATTTATATTATATTCCTATATGTACTAGATTTAACTGTAAATAATTTAATAGTGAGTTATTTTGACTATAATTTATTTGATACATTTGTACGTTTTATCATTATAAAATATTAATACATATTTTGTAAAAATATGATTAAGCCCCTATTGTAAACGATTAAAGGCGATACCGCCTATATATTAGCAGGTTATACAACTGGATGTTTAAATTTCTAGATGGCGGACCAAGTAGATGAGTTTGACTGACGCAACAATGTAATATATATGATGCATTGTACACCTCTATCGAGAATTCATAAGATTCGTCTATTTGATCCGCCATCTTGATATTTATACATCAATTAAGGGTCGATTTCTTAAAAAATTGAGCCTGAATCGAGAGTTATCGGTTCATTTTTGTGCAATCAACAAGTTTGTACTTATAGTAATTGCACAAAAATGTAGCAATAGCTCAGGTTTGACTCTCGAGTTAGGTAACTAGCTCACCGAAAGAAGAAACCGGGCCTAAAACTATCCTAATTCACTGTATTCGTATATAATAATAATAAAAAAAAATAGACATACCATTTAGGTCGTGAAGTCGATCGAACTATTGGCGTCATTTCATAATTGAATAAATGTTTATTTTTGCTAAAGTTTACGATGTTGAATATAACCCTCTAAAAATATTCGTTTAAATTATTTGAATATTAAATATGTATATGAATGAGTTAAATTACCTGATCTTGCTTTACATTGTCCACCATAAAGTTGAACCACATCCTTATTTTCGGGCAACACGTATCTGGCCGGATAAATAAATCATATTCGAATTCGGATATCAAATCAACTCTCCCTAGATTTCCCGTTTCAAATGAAGCATCAAAACAGAGATGTCCTTTTTTAGCTTTCCCACTGTGGCCTGGAGGTCTCATCACCATCCTGTTGAGGTTTCCAAGTCCTCCTTCTCCATCGCTGTCTTCACTATCTATAGATACAATGACAAGTTAATTCAGCTCAGTTGATAATAAAAGGCGTTTTAGTTTCTTAAATATTAAACCTTCCATATTTCTTTCATACATGCTAGTGTGTTCTAATGGATCCCTAGCAAGTTTCATTTTAGAGGATTGTGAAAATAAATTTAATTTGAATCGTGTGTGCTCGACAAAGTCAACTCTTCAAATGAAGTAAGTGCATTGTTGCGCTGAATTTCCTTTACACAATACAAACTTGTGTTTCAGGCCGTCTTTCTTTATTTATATACGCTCCAAAGGATTTTTTTAGAGACAACAATGTGTTAATTCATTGTCTGTCGGTGATCTTAACTATTACCTATTAATCGCCTCAGTATTTACCACACAATTCAGAAAACCAGAGTAAACCTGGATCAAGACGATCGATCGGGATTTTATTAATATTGTTCCCGATCTCCCATTCGTAATAACCGATCAAATCAACATTAATTTTATTTGAGTGGGATTTGAACCCATGACCATAGTATTTGTAGCAACGCGCCTTATCCCCTGAGCTTATTACGCTGATTTTATACTGAAAATCAAGTCGTTAAAGTGAAATTTGTAATAATTTAACACGTTTCTGTGAATATGCAGAAAATCAAGAAAGGTAATGTTTATATGTACTTCGTTTATTCACATTAAAAGTGACCAAAACACACAATTTTTTCAAAGAACATCGATATCATATAATGATAAATACTTTTATGATTTCCGTGCAATTGGTTTTATTTTATTTAAATGATATTTTCTCGATGTTTGCGTAGTTTTTTTTTTTAAATATCCAGTTTGAATAGCTTATACGAGGTGTAAAGTGGAAAAGCTTCACCGAAAAAGCTCTCCAACAAACTATAGAACACGCGATCTCCGCCCATGTTGTTTCGCTGCGTCTGATAAATTAGTTTTGTTTTTCAAATACATGTGAAACATGTTACATCATGATTAGATAGACAGGTAGGTGCTCAGAAAAGCTCATTACGGCCATTCATTCGTACCTGAGTTGCAGTCTTCCAAAGAATATTATTATTATACATTCACAGTGTTGATTTGGTCTCTCGATATAATATTCTTGGATTTGATAGTATTTACATGAAGTTAAAGAGGTAGATAAGGTACGATGTAGTTTAGTTTGCATGTCTAGTTGACACATGCCAATCTGCCTTAGATTTGAAACTTGTGGCGTGTGAAATCTACTTTACACGTGTAATTTCTGTGCAATATATTTCAAGTAATTTGAGTGAAGACGTACACATA
This sequence comes from Agraylea sexmaculata, assembly GCA_022606485.1. Taxonomy (NCBI): domain Eukaryota; kingdom Metazoa; phylum Arthropoda; class Insecta; order Trichoptera; family Hydroptilidae; genus Agraylea; species Agraylea sexmaculata. Next base: position 73,182 of record JAGTTH010003873.1, on the reverse strand, counting down.
CAATAAATTGCATAGTTATGTAACGAATGTCATTAGCAATATTAAGACCAGGTAAAAGTGATAAAAATTTATTAGAAGAGTTTGTTTACATTGCATTATTTATTTTGTTCTAATAACAATTTAATTGATAAGCTTAATTGTCCTAAGTAAAGAAGATACATAAATAGTGCCAAATGCCAATGTTATGACTAATAATGTGATAACGAGTTAAAGTAAATTTTTCTAGCATTAAAAATATATGTATAGAATGAACTTTGATTTTATGAACATATTATTATCATCTTCAAATTGTTAAAAAAAATCGTTACATCACTTATTATGTATCAACTAAACTATGTAATACCTACATAAATTGATCAGTACCTATATTATAAATATTATTTATGGAATGTAGCACCTTAATTATCCCTTTTTAATATGTTATGCTGTTTTAATCCTATATATTTAACTTTGTTACCATTTTTCTACTGCGACATTGGATATAATTAAAATAAGTAGATACGGTCCCTCACGATTATAGGTCAATAGATTTTTCATATTTATTTTTTATATTTCTCAAAAATAATTAATGGTTAAGTCTTTGGTATGTACTTAGTTACGTACGTAGTTAGTCATAAATCAAATCAAAAACATTTTGATTTGTTTCCTTTATAATGATGAAATCAGATAATTCAACGTATATCTAATATCATTTCATTTTACACCCATGTTTCCATAGTTACGGAGTTGTTTGGAATCAGAATATCTATTCTATTGTTTTTATACGTTTTACAATTTTTATTCTAAATCAATTAAACGTGAATCAAGAATAACGAATGATCGTGTAATTTAGATTACAACATAATAATCTTTAAACTTACCCGACATTGCAGTTTTTAGATGTTGACTGGTTGTCGAAGTTTATCTCGAAATATTGATAATATTTACGGCTTAAAAACGAATATTCTTTACTAAATTGACTAAAGTCTAACAGATAAAATTTTCTTTTGAATACAACCTCTTAGATGTTAACCGACATTGTATGTTTTAAATGGAAATTCCGCATTGCGTTTATTTTGTGGTTGACATCTATGTATCTATGACTAATTCGAATAATAATCAAAACATTGATAATGATGCTTAACCTATTGTTTGGTTGATATTATTAGATTAAATTGTTGTATTAAATAACTATAAAAATATATAAAACTAAACTATCACGAGCAAATTGCGCTATTGCATTTTTCAAATTGATTTGTTTGAAACTTGTGCACAGATTATATATATATTTTCATATTAAAATTAATGGCATAACATATCTAGTCAGCATCTCCTTGCTGATCTTGTACAACCTTGAACAATATATTTTTTACCATCTCAAGGATGTATAAAAATAGTTTATCAGTACCTATTGTGTTAAATCGATTAATTATAGATGGAATTATATGCAGGTATTTTTTCACAAATAAAAATATATGTATTTAAATTTAATTTATATTTATACTTGACAAATATTATTTTTTTAATAGCCATAGTTACAAATGTCAACATTGGAATTTGAAATTGACAGTTCAACTGTCCAACGACTATCCAAATGAATTATTCAATTCATTCATTGGAATTATTATAGCCATGGATATATTTCACAATCAAATACTTGATAAAGATATTCCATGTGAAGAGTTGTTTTGTGAAAATGTGACATTTTCGAATATATCTTTGCGTGAGGATTGTGAATTTTCAAACACTATAGCGTTTGTGAAAGGTTTTTCTACCGCGTGGGATAATTTATCAAATATATCTTTGAAATCGAAAAATACTCAATGTAGTCAAAGAAGTCAGAAAGTGCAATTTAGTTGTGAAGATGTTTCTTCCAAAACAGAATTATTCGTTGGGAACATTGTGTCTTCAAAAAGTGATTTGAAATTTTGGGGGCTCCCTTTGCAAATAATCTCAAAATATCATAACAGAGGAATTAAACAAATGTTTCCATGGCAAGTTGAATGCTTGAGTAATGCTCAAATATTGCACAATAACAGAAACTTGGTTTATTCAGCTCCCACTTCTGCAGGAAAAACTTTAGTCGCTGAAATTTTAATGTTGAAAGCTGTTATTGAAAAGCAAAAAAAAGCATTGATTATTTTACCATTCGTTTCTGTTGTTCGGGAGAAAACTTTCTATTTTCAAGATATTTTATGCGATAGCGGTATAAGAGTGGAAGGATTTATGGGAACACATATGCCTCCTGGCGGTTATCAGGCTGTTCATGTTGCAGTATGTACAATAGAAAAAGCAAATAGCCTAATCAATCACATGCTAGAGGATGGTAGTATATCTAATCTTGGAATAGTAGTTGTTGACGAATTACACTTGCTAGGAGATCCTCACCGAGGATATATTTTGGAATTGCTATTGACAAAAATTTTATACATGACCAAAAAAGATAGTGATACACAAATACAAATTGTTGGGATGTCAGCCACATTGCCTAATTTAGCCACACTCTCCGAATGGTTGGATGCTGAACTATATAAGACTGATTTTCGTCCAATCCCGTTACAAGAATATTGCCTCATCGGTGATGAAATTCTGAATTCAAAGTTTGAATGTGTGACTAAAATTTGTCCAAATGATATCTTATCTAATGACAAAGATCACATAATCCATCTAACTTTGCAAACTTTATTTGAAAATTGTTCGGTACTAATATTTTGTCCCACCAAGAATTGGTGTGAAAATTTAGCACAACAAATTTCTGCAATATTTAAAGAGTTGGGATATGGAAATTCTCAGTATGGTCAAAATATAAGGCAACAGTTAAATACATCCTTAATTCAAGAAGTGATTGAGCAATTACAATTGTCTCCTGTCGGTTTGGATTCTGTTCTCTGTAACACAATATCTTTCGGTGTAGCTTTTCATCATGCCGGATTGACAATGGATGAAAGAGATATTATTGAGAATGCTTTTAAACGTAATGCAATCAGAGTATTAGTGGCTACGTCAACTCTTAGCTCTGGCGTAAATTTACCAGCACGCCGTGTTATTATTAGGTCTGCTACATTTCAATCCAAACCTATTAATATAATGACTTACAAACAAATGATTGGCAGGGCTGGTAGGATGGGAATTGACTCTGCTGGAGAAAGTATACTGATTGGAAATGACAAAAATGCAATTCTCACATTGATTAATGGAAATTTTGAACCTATTTCAAGTTGTCTCGAAGGTGGAGACAAATTAATGAGAGCAATTCTGGAAGCAATTGCCAGTGAAATTGTATCAACTTTTGATGATGTCATACTTTTCACAGAAAGTACACTCCTGTTTAGCTCTTCATTTTCTAGAAATGATATATTTAAAATCACGACAGATAATTTGAATGAATTGAGCAATTATGAATTAATCAGAGTTCATGAAAATAGCTATATATCAACAGCTTTGGGTAAAGCATGTCTGTCCTCTTCAATGTCACCGCAAGACGGTCTTACTCTATTTAAAGAATTACAGAAAGCTAGAGAGTGTTTTGTGCTCGAGACAGATCTTCATATGATATATTTGGTTACTCCATATAGTATTTGTCAACAATGGGGAGATATAAATTGGATACATTTCTTGAATTTATGGGATGGCTTGACTAATTCTATGAAACGTGTCGGAGAGCTGATAGGAATCCATGAAAGTTTAATTTACCGCTTTATGAACAAATCGATAAAAACAAATGGAATTTCAGTTCAAAAGAAAATAGAAGTGTGCAAAAGGTAAAATATTTTACAAACATAAAATTAATATGTATTATAAGTATTTCACATATAAAATCAAAGAAAACTCAAATAAGACAATCAAAATTCTATTCTTTTGTTTTTGAAATATCAAAAAGTAGATGTTAATAATGATTTTTTTTTAGGTTTTATACAGCATTGGCTCTTCAAGATTTGGTTAATGAAATTCCACTCTCAACTGTTGCTAGTAATTTTTCATGTTCTCGTGGAATGCTTCAAAGTCTACAACAGTCTGCAGCTACGTTCGCAGGTGATATTTAATAAAATAATCATATTTTAGATGAAAAGTAAAAAAACTATTTAATTTTTTTAGGGATGGTTACTGCATTCAGTCGAAAATTAGGATGGAAAAGTTTCGAGCTGTTGGTTTCACAATTTCAAGATCGTTTGCATTTTGGTATTCAAGGTGAACTGGTTGAATTAATGAAACTTCAGTCTCTGAATAGTGTGAGAGCAAGAGCATTGTATGATTCTAATATCCAAACACTGTGTCAGTTAGCGATGGCTAACATTTTTGACATAGAAAATGCTTTATATGCAGCTTTTCCTTTTGAAAGTGAAAAAGAGCGAGACGGAGATTTAAAATCAGATGTTCACAAAAGGAATAAGGAAAAAAATATTTGGTTGACTGGCAAAAAAGGTGTGTCAGTAAATGAAGCTGCTAAAATTCTGATTGAGGAAGCTCGCTGTTTCTTAAAACTAGATATGGGCATCAAAGAAATCGATTGGAATATACAAAATAATTTGGAACACAGAACTGAAAACTCAGTCGAGAATGGAAATCTAAAATGTACCACACCGATAAATAAAAGCCAATCTATATTTCCAACTAGTATTATTGTACCCAAAGAATCAATTAATATTTCATTAAATATTGTGAATTCTCTTAATGGGAAAGATATTTTTATTGAAACAACACCAAAAACAATGGAAAATATATCTAATAATTCAGACCTTCTCTTTTTGGATTCAAGTGTGAAAAATGAGAGTGTATTTGAAGACAGCTTGAATATTGATACACAGCTGAATGGGATATTGAATGAAAATGATGTCAAATCAGAATCAAATGTTAAATTTTCTACAGGAAACAATGATAATATTTCTCTTTCTATAAAAGATGTCTTCAAGGAATCATTTAATTCCTCCAATGTGGAAAAAACACATACATTAAGTTCAACAATTGAAAAACAAGAGAGTGATAAGCTTGTCATAGATGAAATCAAATCAACAAAGCGTAAAGGATCTGAAATAAGTTTTACAAATATTTCTGATGACTTTACGTCTTCACCAATAAAACGGACTAAAATGTCCCCCGTTAAAAATAGTGATAAGAGTGATTGTGATAGTTTTTCTTTGGAATTTTCTAAACGTTTTTTATTTGAAGATGATGATTTTGAATCAGTTGAAATACCGAAAGATGTGAAAAATAAACTTTTCAATCCATCGGATACCAAGACAGATTCTTTATGTTTTATAAAACCTTGTGACAATAGAAGTCTTTTTGACAAAACTTTAGTTTACTTAGAAAACTGTGATATTTTGAGTTTATTTGTTGATGTCGTTGTTGATTTGAAACCTAAAAATACAATAGGGTCAAATATACCAAAAATCAATGAAATTAAACAGAATAATAATATCAATTGTGTGTTTGAAGGAAAATCTGTAATTACTTTAGCGATATATATACCGGACGGTTTTATATTTTTATTCGATCTTCAAACGTATAAATGTGATGAAATCAAATTAAATGAAATTTTGTCATTTATATCCTTAATAGTATCCGATCCCAATAAAACTGTGATAATTCATAATACTAAGAGTGTTTATAAAACTTTGATGAATTGTTGTAAAATCAAAATATTAAGTACATGTGAAGATCCATCAATTGTTGAATGGCTACTGGATCCAGAATCTGAAGTTAAAAAAATTCATGAAATGGTCTGGTTCTTAATTTTAAAAAATGTTCAGTTGAATTGAAAATTGCTTAAAGTTAATATTTTTTTTAGTTTGATTACCACTTTGACTTGAAGATAAAAAGTCTAGTTGATTATTTACAAATAAAAATGCAATGGAGCTATAATGAGTTGACAGTTTGTCTAAATGCTTGGATAAATTATTTAATCATGAAAAAACTCAAGGATGTCATAAGTAATAAATCCTTTGGAATGATTGAGATTTTCAGTGGGTATTCCAAATAATTTAATATTGAGATAATAATAAATATTAGTCATTAATTTAAGCTTTTGATTGTAGAAAAAGAAATGAAATGTTTACCCATATTAGCGGAATGTGAATTAGTCGGAGTAGGAATTGATAAAAAAATGGCAACTTCAATGATTGGCTGCTTGAGAGATGTTCAAAATATTTTAGAAGCTAATGCGTACAAATTGGCTGGGCGTTATTTTAAACTCTCTTCTCCAGCCGAAGTAGCAAAGGTGATATAAATTTTATAAATACATTATGTATGTACTTTTACATTTTTTTTTAAATTTCAGATATTAGGTTTATATAATGGACGAAAAATAAGAACTAACAAAAGAGTATTAGAGAAAATAGAAAATCCGCTAGCGCAAATCATTATGTATTGGAGAAAAATAAATGCGATTTTAACGAAAACATTATATCCTCTGACATCGGAAGTTGTCAAAGAGACTACATTGAATCGGTATAAAATGTTTGTTTTAATATATTTTATTTTTAACTAAAAATGTGATTTTCTGTAGTATGTATCCAGTTTACTGGACTTATACATTAACCGGAAGAATAACCATGCAAGAGCCAAATTTACAAAGTGTTTCGAGGAATTTTGAAATACCCAATGAATTATTATACATAGATTCCTCAGAAGCTATGAGTGACCGTGAAATTAAGTGCAGAAATGTGATTACCGTTGAAAATAACAAGATATTAATTTCGGCTGATTATTGTCAGCTGGAATTACGGTTATTAGCCCATTTTTCACAAGATGAAATTCTTTTAAAAGTATTATGTGAAAATACAGATGTATTCAAGGCTATTGCAGCGAAATGGAAACGCGTCCCATTACAAAATGTAATTTATTTTTAATTAATCGTTCTTACTCTTTTTCATAAATTGGTACATTTTTAGGTAGATGATAATTTGCGGCAAAAAGCCAAACAATTATGTTATGGGATAATATATGGAATAGGAAATAAATCTTTAGCACAAATATTAGATATATCAGAGTTAGAGGCAAATGTTTTCATGCATACTTTTTATTCAGCATACCCGCAAATCAAACCATATTTGAAATCAATTATTGAATCATGCCGAGAAAATGGATTTGTGGAAACTTTATGTAAGAGAAGAAGATATTTGCCATTAATCAATAGTACAGTTGAATCTGAAAGGGGTTTGTATTTTGAATATTAAATTGAATCAGAATAAATAATAGATATGTAAAAGAGAATGTATTGTCGCAGGTCATGCAGAAAGACAAGCTGTGAATACGACAATTCAAGGATCTGCTGCAGATATCTTGAAATCTGCACTAATAGAATTGAATAACAGAATCCAGAAAATTTTTAATGCAGGTGATATTAAATTAGTTCTCCTGATGCATGATGAAGTTATGTATGAAATTCCTTGTGAAAAAATAGATGAATTTAAAAAATTGTTAAGCACATGTATGGAAAATCATTTAAAGTTGTCAGTTCCACTTCCTGTAAAAATAAAAGCAGGTAAAAGATGGGGTGATTTGAAATCACTTTGAGATAATATATTATATTTTTACCTTTAAATCAATTTCTTATATTTATACAGTATATTTTTTATATTAATAAAATTAATCAAATTCATTTTAAACAAATAGTTTTTTTTAAATTACAAAACTATACATACTTTCATATTGGTAATGTACATTTTTATTTATATTTATTTAGCTTAGCGGATAAATCAATTAGCCACATACCAAGAGACGCAGGTTTGATTTTGTAATCAGATTTTAGGTGTAATGAGGTGACTTATTTTTCAGGATTGTTTAAATTTAATGTACTTTAATTCAGTTAAGTATACATTTTACAAAATTATAATTATTTTAGCAGTACTAACATTCAATTCTTGTAAGCTTATGAAAATAATGAGTTGACTACTTGCCGAGTACAAAAGTATTTAGATCATTTCTCAAATAATACTTTTTTTAAAAGCAATTTGAGTTAGATTTGTTAACTGGATTAATTATTCTATAGGCTACAGATCTAGAGGTTGAATTGTGGCTTTGTTTACATAGAGTTAAATTGATAATCATCATTTTTACGGCCTCTCTTTTAATATGGGCGAGGTGTTAACATGGTTTACTCCAAGCTCACTTCTAATTACTTTTTATAAAGTAACCTTTTCAGATGTTATTATGTATATTAACGTGACTTACCAGTTGTGAGTATTTTTTCGCCAAATTATCGGGAGATATTCTAATTATAATATGGCGTAGCAGCGACTTAGAGATGAAGTAGGTCAAGACTTTAATATCGTGGATTGCTCTGATAGTCAATATCTACATTTTCACCTGAACTGCCTCAAACCTAGTGGGTATTCCACATATTAAATTCATCTATAGCTAAATCGTAGAATATTGAAAATAACGTGTCCGTTTGCATGAATGAGATGATTTAGAGTAAGTTAGAATTTGGATTAACGGCCTTCCCAACATTCTTAATTGTTAATTATCGGTATTATATACCCCAAAACAATAGACTTTTATTTACAGAAGCGCCATGGAATATTGCGTCATACATTCGAATATGCCCAGTCACGAATACATGTACACGCAATAGAATTTGAATTAGCGAGAAAGCGAAGCGGTAGAAGCAGTGCCCCAAGCGGCTAATACACGAAATTTTTGGGTGCCTATGCCTGGCCTCATCTGTGCCTGCTATGATTTTGACGTCTTTACAAATATTATTGGTACCTCTATATGTAAATTATAAGCCAGTGAACGTAGATGTATAGAGAAACCAATAACGACAAGACGACAATAAATGTGACGCACCAATCGATGTTCGTTGACTAGCGGCCAGGGGCGCTGCTTCTAACGGTTCGCCACCTCGCTAATTTAAATTCTATTGCGTCGTTATATGATTGCTGCGTATGGGTGAGTGTATATATAGGACTTAGAATATGCACATGTATTCGTGACCGGCCACGGTTGAAAGTATGCGGGAATTGATGCATGGCGGTCCTATAGATAAAAAGTTCATTAATATAAGCCCATTGCCCAAATATTTAGTTTGACAGTTATCTGAAACAAAACAGATTTTGTTAATCTCCATTGTCATGTTACGGTATTTTTATTGAACCAACAATGTGTTGATTTTGGTATAATGATAATGTTTTAATTTGTTGGGGATTATTTAATATCGGCATTGATGGTATGTAAATGATTGTAGTGTAGTACGTAACTATACGTAAGGTGGGAAAATCCGGTGGTCGGAAAATTGTGTGTAAAAGGTTATTGACTACGAGCAAGAGATGTCGGTGAGGGTGGTGGTTTTTCACCACCCCCTTGGCTTGCAACCCCCGTCCCGGGAAATCAATACCGCTTGATGTTTTGGGCGGCGCGGACGTCCCGCCAACGGGACAAACAACATCTCTTTACATTGCACGACTCATGTCATGTAACCTACAACCACAGAAACATTTCATTATAAGGGGAGGAGCTAGTATTCAATGATGATGACACCTGCTTGAAATCATTGCTATTTGAAGAGATGCATCTTCACTTTGAACAGAACAGCAGCGCCAAGTGCGACTGCACCATCTTGTCGCTCTCATGGATGGGCAAAGTGCCAGACGAACTTCCCGAGGTGAGTGAAATTATATTGTTTAGAATCTATAATACTCATAAAACGACTCATAATTATAATCAACTCTTATCAAGAACATTTTCTTGACAACAGACTAAAAAAATTCATTATTATTGTTGAAATTTTATACAATTACTGTTGAGATGAATATAACTCCACGCAAATTTCGCTGTTGATTCTTTTAACCATTAAGATAAAGTTAAATATAATGTAGGGGCAATTACTGGACAGTCATAAGATCTATGGTATTACAGTACATAAAAATAATATAAACATAAAGCCTTAACTCTATTGTATTTAATAACTATCACTGATAAAAAAATAGACACTGGTGTCATACTTCTGGACAAAAAAGGGTTCTTTTTAAATCCATACAAAATAAAACTAAATAATGATTTATCAAAATGAAAATTATAAAATATGTTATTTAACTATTATTGATATATAATTAAAGCAATGAAGTTTTCAAAAATCTTTAATCATCTTTGAGGAAAAAAATCTTAAAGTTGAAAAATATAACAGTGTCCAGAAATAGAGCATTTGCCCCTAATACCTTTATACCTATTCGTTCATAATATTTTAAAATCATATAAAAAAATGACATTACATATTTTCCCCAGTTTTTCTTCCCTTTTGTATGAATATATGACAAATGAATATTTTATAATCTTGCAAAATTATGTATGATCGCAAACAATAATACGGGAAGAAAGGAGAAATGATAATTGCATACAGAATCCTTGTGGGTATTAAATTTGATCGGATTCCAAACATTATTTCTTAGTATTTTGTATCAGGTCCACGTCACTGAATAATATATATTTTTATTTAGTTTTGATGCAATACAAATCGATACTTTTATTCATGGATGTAAGAGAAAGTTATTATTGGGGTCGCCATGTGTTGCCAAGAATATATTGCAAATCGCAAGTTTTTCTTCAGGTTCACCCCTTTTCCCAAGAGTATAAGGGAGGGTGTTGAAGATTTAGGATTTCGCCATTTAAATACGACATGACGTTAGAGTTATCGCATGTTTCACGCCTTTTCTTAAGCCTGTATTGAATGAAGCCTTAGTCAAGGCGAACCTTCAATTGAATCGTTTAAAAAATATATTTTTTCATATAAACATTGTGTGTAATGTAATAATATTACTTTCGCGAAATCACGCACAAAGGCGGTTTCTCTGAAATACGATAATACATAATAATACTGTGTCGGATAATACGAAACGAGTTTTGTTTGAGTAAAATATTAACAACAGATTTTGTATGTTGATCCATAACCTGACTCAGTCTTTACATTTATTCATAAAATCAGCAAGCATATTATATGATTAACTGAAAATTTCACTATTCAACTATATTTGTAGCTGTGTTCTTCGATTATTAAAACAAACGAATACTATTCTACAAATCTTTTAAAGCCTCTATAAGCCGCTTTACTATTTATAATAAATAAATATCACATTTGTGTTTTGATATATGAAAGCGATCAATTTTCTCCTCAAAATCTTGTTATTCGTCTTTATAATATGACTAGTAGTAATTTTCAATTTGTTATTTTTTATGTTCTGCTTAGTTTTCAGTTTTTTAAATTTAATTAGTTATGAAATTTGTTGTACATCATTTAATCCATGTTTCTGCACTGTGAATTAATCATACCTTATTATACTATTAAATAATATATTAGTATTTAATGGGAAGAGTATTTTTTATTTAAATTAGTATTTTAATTATAGGAATATATGATGTACATATATGTACGTATCTTCAATAAAGTGTTCAAAATTTAGTATAAAAACACTCTCTACGATTCTCGTCGACTTACACATGGGGAAATATATAAATAGGAAAATACAGAGGACTTTTTCAGGTATTATTATAGTGAAGTGATGAAGGCTTTCGTGAAAACAAAAGAGGTGTTCTCTTCCCATTCGCCATCGTTAACAATCTGCTATTTTTACACCCTGAAAACTAACACATCTCATACCAGAGGAAAAAATAATTATTACTACGACTAAAGAACATTTAACCACCACCAATTAGATCAAAATAAAATCACGATAAGAAAGCCAGTGGTTAAACCTACTATGAATTTTAATTTGTCACCGAACCCCTTTCGTGGTTGATAATTTATTACTATTAAAAATCCCCAGAAAAGTAGGCAGCTGAGATGGTTATCTTTAAAATAGCTCACAAATCACGCGTTATCGAGGATTCATACCACGAAAATAAGAACCGCCATTTTAAATATATATAAAAACATTGCCTCAAGTGATTTGTATGTATGTTTAAAATGAAGAATTTTCTTATAACCATAGTTTTGTCATGGTATTACGGTTTCGTGTCGTTTTCATAAAGAATTGCTATTTAAATAATGTTTTTACAGCACGCGATTTTGTATAATATTATTAATGATTTCCATAATTGCGACTTGTGGTTAACAATCGTTTGAAGGCGGATACTAAAACTGTATTGAGAAATATTATATATTTATAAAATACTTTGAAAACATCAAATTGCTTGTTAGAGCCAGACAACTCTGAAAGGTCGCCATCACTAAATTGCCTATTTCCGCAAAGCACTGTTGAGGAAATACATTTTTTCTGCCTGTAAAAGAGAGTCGGTTAAAAAGCTTCTTTTATAGAAAAATCAATACAAGGATAGAATGGACTACGATAATAAACCAGGAAAATCTAGGGTGTTTGTATCAATTCAGGATATAAGTAATGGTGAATAATTGAGACATGTGTAGACACATGCATGGCTATAAGAAGGATTTTATGTTGTTTTAATGAAATTTAATAAATTATATCATGGATTTTTAGAACAATGAATTAGTCTTCATGTTATTTTGACTAATTACTACGTAGCTTCATATATGATTCGTGAATTTTGTTTTTTAGACACAACAACGTGTTAATTCATTGTTTGACGATGATCTTAACTATTACTAGTTACATAGGTCTTAATAATCGCCTCAGTATTTACCTTAAAATCCAGGAAATATGAGTAAACCTGAACAAGGTGATCTATCGGGATTTTATTAACATTATTCCCGATCTCCCAGTCGTAATAACCGATCAAATCATTTTTTTTTACTTAAGCGGGATTTGAACCCATAACTACAGTATTTGTAGCTATGTGCCCCTGAGCATAAAAATGGCTTATTGCGATCGATTTTCATATAAAAACATTTATTATATTGGTCATTAGACCTGTCTGTCTTTTAGTCTGTATCGATCTTTGGAATTGCTCGGCTGAAAAATAATATATTGTACAGTCAAATTATTCAAAATAAATAAAGGAGATTGGCTGCCATGAATAATTCACCGGGTTAAAATTGAAATGCGAGAAAAAAATATCTCGCCTTCACAAAAAAACGACAAACTCATTCGCATTCTATGGAAATGAGAGTGTGGCTAATGAAGTGAAAAGAAAATGTTGTTTATTCATCGTCTATGCCGGATTATGGAAGCGTTATTGTTCAGATGATATATTTATTTAAAAGTATATTGTAGTTGTAAAGAATGCTTTGAATGAGAATAAAGAGTTGGGAATAGCTTGCCAATTTGTCGTTTGTAGTACGTAAAAATATACCATTTGGCATTGGTTTTGAGAGTGTGAGTTGCATTCATCACAAGGTAGACTTACTTGCCAATGCTATTCAGGGTCGTTCCATCACTGAACCACGAATACCAACAGCATAATTAATATTTATTGTATTAAATAATAGCAATGTAGACTGCTTAAACTGGGTAGTAGAAGCAAAGGTCAGTTATACGCAGCTTACTGTTTGTTACCTTTGACATTATTAGGACCTTTTAGGGGTAAAATTGTATCTAAAAAATGTATTTAATATATAATTGAAGAAAGTTTTGTTATGTCCATGTATTTTTATTGTACTTCATTTTTACTCTTTTAAATTACAATAGTTTTGTTTATAATCTTTATATAAAAAACTATGAAATTGGTATTCATTATTTCTGAAAATACAATGCTTGATAAATAAACCATAAATTAGTAGAAAATTTTGCATATTTTATGATTAATGTACCAAATGTCTTTAATTAAAATAAAAGTCTTGCCATACGATACTGAAATCATTTGCTCACTCATTAATATTTACCGTTGATTCTCAAACTGTCATAATAAATAAATTTATTATTAATTATATTTTTTATAAGAAAAAAAAAATTACCCAATATTTTTGTAGTTGTGTTGGCATTACATAAAAGCTTTTGAAATATTTGAAGTTCAATTGAAGACATGTTGTATTAATATAAAATTTGCTTGTTTGGGAAAATTATTTTATTTTTATAGTCACGCATAATAGTTATTTGTTATTTAATACTATACAATTACATATTTTTTAGTTATTTTTATTAGTTTCTTATTTTGGCTACAGAAAGTAACCTTAAACGCTAAGTTCTGTACATATTTCCAATAAACAAATCGATTTAATTATAAAAAAAGTGTGGAAAAGGAAACCCCTGTATGGAAACAGATTATTATTCTCTTTCGTCTGCAGGCTGTTTCATTTATTTGTATACTTGAATAAATATTCAAATTGATTGCATAATAATTGAACTGAATTCGTAACATTATTCAATAATAAAATTATCTTTTGACGTGAATATAAACAATATGACATTTTCTTGATAATATTAAAATATTCATACGCGACATTATCTGAGTATGATATATATATATATATATATATATATATATATATATATATATATATATATATATATATATATATATATATATATATATATATATATATATATATGTATATATAAATAGGGCGTTTAGTATCAGGAATATAAATATACTTAATGGTATTAAAGATCATTATATATTTGCTTTTTATTAACAGGGAATAATTCTGGCTCGATGCTATTAATATAGCTATCTTCCATAATATTTATTTAATAATCAAACTTTTGACTGGGATTCTTAATCATCATTTATATGTATAGTCATAAGTTAATGCTTAAAATTCGTTGACATAGGTAATAGAGAGACATACATATAACTGATGATATCTTTTTTGATTTCATACATCAGTAGATTTCATGAAATGGACGTCCATACTGCCAATCAGACTAGTATTTCCTGTCACAAATAGATTTTCCATCCACGTAATACAATTACTCACTCGATATTTCAACGATTGCAATATGATCATGCTTTCAATATTCATGTATCGTTTATATTCAACACGCGTGTTATACTAAGAAATAGTAATTTGTGATGTTCAGCAGCCTGTTTTATGTTAAGTATAATATAGGCTAGACAATGTGGTAGTTAATTTTTTATTAGACTCGAGTGTTTCCATGTCGACGAAGACAATCAAACAACACTTGCTTTGATTTAAGTTTGGATGAAAAATGGCATTACAGTTCAACATAAAGTTTGTCATTAACAACATAATATTATGTCAGTACAGTATAATATACAAGGTGGATTTTTTTTAATGGGAGTTAGGGTAACTGAATTTTTAATAACTAATTTCACATGTTAGTGTCAACCATATTTTTTGCCCAAACTGTGTAATTATTCAAATATATTTTTATTTTTAAATAGGGTAATAATTTTTTCTAATATTTGCCATATTGAAAGTTTTTAGAACACAATTTTTTATATTAATATTGATTGAACATACATATATTTGATAAAGGAATAACTATTTTTTATAAATAATTGTTTATAATAGAATTATTTGTTTATCTACTGCGATAAGTATTCCTTACAATTTTTAGGGTATTTTTTTATTATCTATTATCCTATCTAAACTCTTTGTTTCTTATGTTTATAGATACAAATTCAAACATTAGACATATCACATTGATAGATTACAATATGATATGAGTTACTTCATATCTGCGCGTGTCTTTAGATACGTTAAAATTTTGATAGAAATTTGTTAACTTTAGTTAGAAATTTGCTTATAAAAATATTTAAAAAATAACGTAGGCATAACCAGCGTGATTGGTTATTACGACTGGGGGATCGGGAATAGTATTAATGAAATTCTGGATTTCCTGGATTTTAAGATAAATACTGATTATTAAGTTGGTGACCTCTGTTACTAGTAATAGTTAAGATCACCGATCAATCAATTAACCATATATATAAACATTGGATATCGCATTACATATAAATAATTCGTGTAATTTTGTGAAGCCCGTGCATTGTTGCACTCTTCTCTAATATTCGATAAAGGCATAAGTATGTCTCCCTCACTCAACATATTTTTAGTGACCCCAGAGAGTGGTTGTGATAGTACTTTGGCGATTAAAACGCTATAATATTTAAAACATGTTAAAGAAGTAGTGTTTGGTAAAAACTGAGCCTAGATATATTTGAGTGTATGTTTGAGTCCATATGGCATGTAGTAACAATGCATTTACCCATTTTACTGTGAATATATAACTGAAGATATGTAGAGAGATGTTTACAGTATAATCTTTGCCAGGTAACTGATGTTTGTGGCCAATTGATCCACTTGAACTAATCACGCATTTAGCCACTCATGCGATATCTTATGTTTATATCTATGGAATAAACACGTTGTTGTGTCTAAAAAAATAAATTTGTAACAACCCTCCCAGGGCGTATATAATAAAATAAATAAGAAACAGAGAGTAGTTTCAGTTCATTGGAGTTATTTGTGTGTATATTTAATGATTTTACCTTTCGTCAGTACTTATTCACTATAAATGTGTGTGTTTTGCAGGACGAGGGTTGGAAGTTGAACCGCACAAACTACTACCAAGAGGGTTGGTTGGCTACGGGCAATGTTCATGGAATAGTGGGTGTAACATTCACATCCAGTCATTGCAGGAAGAATGCTGAAGTACCACTGCGGACCAACTATAACCTCAGGGGACACAGATCAGACGTGAGTACTGCTCATATCTTCTACACACCATATATTATTTACTTGCCTGCATTATCGTACCTCTTATATTACTAAATAAATTCCACTCTCTTCCCTTACAAGTCAATTTAAAATTAGACTTAGAATTAGTTGATCCATAGGTTAATAGATCGTAACCGATATGCTGATTACGAATGTGTAATATTCGCGCGATTTTCATAAATTGTAAGAAATATAATATTGTGGCACAGTGGTTTGTGTGATGAACCAACACCACCAATATGAATGCCTTACAACTGTGTGTATAAATATCAAGATGGCGGACATGTACGTGGAGATGATTGGTCCCGAAGGGAAACCAACCGCGTCTGATTGGTGTAGCATCTGTCAAACTCAGCTCTGTCGTGTTCTGTGCATAGATATATGTAAGGTTCCGTGTCGAGCCTACTATAATATTGGCGGTGACGGATGGACTCGTCACTCGAGTTCGATCCACGGCACCGGAAAAAAACTGTGTCACTTGGTTGACTAAGGCCCGGTTTCTTAAAGTCATTTTAAATCTCAAGCTCGTGACACTCGGTGATTTAGGCGCCAAATGCGTTTCTTCAAGATTTTGCTCGAGCTACCAGCTATCAAAATCCAGCTCGCCGATATCCAGGTGTTATATCTAAATCTCGTGCTATCCCCCCATTCCAGTTTCGCCTGTATCAGAGTTCTCTTGAATGCTTCCGATACACACATCGGAACCGCTCGGTTATAGCTTTGACAGGCGCTGAAGAAACGGAATATTTGTATATGACACGAGATTCGTACAATCTCTTGCCACGTAGCACACGATTTAACACGTCTTAAAGAAACTGACAACTATCGTAGCATAACTACATATATATAAAGGTCTCTTTGGTATGGGGCGGCCTGGGAAACCACCTCTACTATATTTTCCCTTAAGTACTTGTACAAACCCTTACAAGAGAATCCCGTCAATAAGGAAGGCGTCACAGTATTTAAATTTTTTATAAAAAATATTCGAAAAATTGTCTTTTTTACTTACTCGTAATTCTCAAAGAAAAATATAACTTCAAACGGATGCAGAAGTTACATATAAATGAATGTAGGGGATGTAAATGAATTATTTATAGTAGATGCAAACTAGACATTATGTATCTTTCACGGTTTTAAAGATGAAAGTGATCACCCGTTATTATTGAAGTGAAGTTCAAAAGGTTTTCACCCTCCATCTAAACATCGCCCCCTATTTTTTGAAGTTTCACACCTTTGGTGAATATTAAATATCTAATTCAAAAGTATTTCAATGATCACTCAAAGTTATATACTCATCGTTTCCGTTGATAACTTGTCACTGTGGATTTTCCTTCTTTTATTTTAATCCATCCCGACAGGGGTATTAAAATCATATAATTAATCAATCTAATGATTAAATATTTTGATTATGCTGTTATGTCACTCGCAGACACAATTATTTAATACATAATATCAAATATTTATTCAGTTTTAGCTTGAAAATCCCTGAACAGCTAAGTGCAGGGTAGAAAGTCTCTCGAGATAACTTTCGTCGACAGTTAGATAGACATCTAGACATATTGACATTGAATTACCCTTACTTTCATTTTATAAATTACGTTTCACATTGAAGACAAAAAAATGGAAGTTCTTAAATTTTTATTATTGGAATAAAAAATAAAAAAACTGAAAATCGTAAAATTTTTAGGGCGCCTTTGAAATCCTATCCGTTATTGGTGCGAATAAAACAAATTGATATTTTCATTTATTCAGCATATTTTAAATTAGTCTGTGATATGTACTCACATGTTAAATTTATAAATAAAATGCAACAGGATAGGCCACTGGTGTTATAAATAAATATTGTTCACCCCCTCAGTGCAACATAATAATAAATTGTTTCATTACAGTGGCTTCTGCCATATTTATGAGGTCATAAAAGCCTTAATAAAAAGCCACCGCTACATTGCTCGTATTTTCACTCATAATAAACGTGTGTCAATTATTGTACATCGGTGTGGAAACAAATTTTTGATAAGAATTTTATTTTATACTGACTACACAATCAATAGGGTTAAAAATCCCCCTACGGCAACTCTTGATATGAAAATTCTATTTGATTGTTGCATTATCAGGTAAATGTATTTGATAGGTTGAATTTAAGGAATATATTTTAGACGTACAATAAAGTCCAATGGTGCTACAACTAGAAAACAATTATTGATTAAAGGAAAAAAATACATTTTCGTGTAGAATAATTAAACCAACATATATATTTATTAATTCATCTATAATATTACACACAACAACGTGTCAATTGTATGTCGGTGATCTTAACTATTACTAGTTACACAGGTCACCGAATTAATAATCAGTATTTACCTTACAATACAGGAAATCAGAGTAAACTTGGATCAAGACAATTGATCGGGATTTTATTATTACCGATCTCCCATGACCGTCTTATCCCTTGAGCTATTACGCGGGTTTAGTATGATTTATACAGTGTTTTCACCATTTAAAGTATATATTTGAAATTAATGTGGATGTATGTATTTATATCTAACAATGAAGATACAAATTCAGTTGTTATTTTTAATGAATTTGTATTACGCTGACATCTTCAAACTCTAACAAAATCAGGCGGGTATATAAAAAGTTAGAACATACCGTTTCACTGAAACATTATGTAAAGTAACAAATACTAATAAAATAATAAATATTGTATGTATATTCTACTTATTTTTATTATTATGACTAGATATTTGATTGAAGGATTAATAAATTATATTAGTATTTTTTTGAAAACATGAGATGTTGGTAAATTAAGAACAATCTTCATTTATTAGTTTTTTTAAACGCTCTTTATAATAATATTTTTTGCGAATATAGAAAAAGGGTGATAAATATTTTATTCACGAATATTCTGTTTGCCAATACAATGACTATATAAAATCATGTAGAGGTTAAGGATTCTTTATAGTAGGGCTTAGTCGGGAATTATTACTATGAGGTGACAAGAATATAATGTATAATTTATAGGTTTTGTAAAAATATAAGTATATCGCTGACGTGGAGTCTGGTTACGTTTTTGTGAAGTAATTAAAACCGCCAAGGCCTTTATTTATATTGTAGAGAGTCTGCGAATGTCTAATTAAGCTCTGCCTTCATTAGAACGTTTATCAAGTGTTTCAAGGAGGCACTTCTAATTGAATCTCAAAAAATATATACCTACAAAGATACAAAGAGGGACTCTAAATATTGATTCAGTAAATTATAGCTGTGTATACAAACAATATACTATTCTGTGGGCAAATAGAGGATGAATAATAAGTTACATTTGTGAGTGATGTTAACAACAGTATCGTTTTAGTGAGGGTTGTCCAACAAAGGGATGGGCGGGGTGGATTAATCATTTTCAGACAGCTTCATACAATCCACAAAAAACAATTATTTCGCACAGTAACGGTGGCGCGTTTGTTAAGCTGGAACAATTTCATCCGAGAAAAACGGATTTTTCTTAATTAAAAAGAGGAATACAGCTCCATTGAAAGCGCCTTAGCCTCGTTCCAGTCTGGAAGGTCTCGCATAAAGTTTCAATAAATCCTGTGCTGTGAATTTACGCCTGGGTTGAATAATAAAACCTGACACCGTGTAAAATAGATCCAGACGTGCCCAGGGGAAACTGTAACTGTATTGCTTTACATTGCGTATTAGATTGTTCGATATTATTATGAGAAAATACGGCAAAGCAATTATAATTTGTATCAGATTCTCGATAATGAATTTTGGTTCAAACAAAAGAGAAACACAGTAGATTGGGAGGACTTCTTGAAACATTTCAATTAATTTTAACAAATTACACATTTATTTGATACATTGTAATTTATGGCTATTCAATTAGAATTATAGAAGGGACGGTGAGATTTGTATCGATGTTTTGTACCCTTCAAGTAGTTTACATTTTACTGCGCTTTTAAAATATTCACAAAACACATTTATTTTAATAATTATTAGAGTCTAGACTTATTAGAATTATAACTAATTAGTACACACATTCATTTATTATCATTATATTTATGTATGCACTATCAGATTCATAATTACGATGATAACATTTCCCAAGGATTGCATATTGCTTAATATGGACTTGAACTAGCTGAGAATATTTTAGTTTTATTAGATATTTATTAAAAAATAATTTTTATTATTAATTTAAAATACACACGTGATAGTTAATAATACTGAGTACATCACAGAAATAGCTGATTTCAAGATGGTGGCTTAAACTTGATTCCAAACTATTAATATATTTTTTACACCCTACCACCCCTAAAATATTATTTTATTAATACAAAATTGGCTCGGGTTCATATTTCAACCCGTCTCAGAGTAAACGGTCGTGAGTTTGATTAATTGCTCTGTAAAAAAACATAGTATACTAACGATTTATAATACTCTTTCACTCTTTATTTTTATTTAACTTAATCCAAAAAAACGGTATATTTTATTTTTATTTTTTTGCTATTCTTACCATACTTTAATATAACATGGAGTGGTTCAATATTGTCTGTTAAAGAGCCCATCGCAATAAATTTTCATCACTATTCAGTAGAATTGTATTTTCACAGTTTGAGGGTGTCTCTTGTCGGAGAAGACCTGATCTGTGTTCCATTTAAGTCTCACTAGGTGATTTATTCTCAACGGTATATTGGATTAGTGGGGTTGAATTACTTTTACGATAGTATAATGTCGCCCTCGGCTCGGAATGTTCATATAAAACATATTGAAATATGTAGCTTCTTCGACAAATTGCGAAAAATATGACACATTGAGGACTGTTTGTATAGAAAATAAATACAAGAGCCAACTGTCATAATATATTTCATGTGGGAATACATAATAAATATGTATTTGAAAATGTATAAATATAAGATATGCTCAAACCTTATGTGAAATTTTAATTAAAATTATTATTTTGACGTGTCAAATATCCTTTTTTAGTGAACAAAACTAGTTAACAAATTTGTTATGTTCGTCATTTATTAAGCCTTTAACCCAGTGCGTATTTTACACAATAAATAAAATTGATGATATTCCGAAACAGACATTCAAATAATACACGTTAAGAGAATTTATTACAAAAAGAGGATACGAAATAATAATTTTCTTTCTAAATATAACAGATAGTTTTTAATGAACAAAATTAAATATACGGGGGGTTAGCGGATAAGACGCGTGGCTACAAATACTATAGTCATGGGTTCAAATACCGCTCAAGTCGATTTTTTTAAATTGATTTGATCGGTTATTACGATATCGGGAATAATGTTAATAAAATCCCGATCAATTGTCTTGATTCAAGTTTACTCTGATTTCCTGTATTGTAAGTTAAATACTGATTATAAAGTCGGTGACCTGTGTAACTAGTAATAGTTAAGATCACCGACAGACAATGGACACGTTGTTGTGTGTAATATTATAGATGAATTAATAAATATACATGTTGGTGGATCCAGGTTTACTGTGATTTCCTGTATTGTAAGGTAAATACTGAGGCTATTATAAGCCGGGAAGAGCCGCTCTGCCGGTGACCTGTGTAACTAGTAATAGTTAAGATCACTGACAGACAATTAACACGTTGTTGTGTATAAAAAACTCACAAAAGCTCCATTAGAGATACAGGTTCTCTGGTATTCCAGAAAACTGTTTTCTCCTAATAAAAAAAATATAAAAAAATCGATGAAAAAGTATATATTTTTTTTAATTAAAAAAAGTAGACACCAAATAACAATTTTCTTACTAATCATACATTTTTTTTATGAATATCACCATAGGGTTTTTTTGCCTTGGAATATTAAAGATACGGGGTTACTGAAATGAAATTAAAAAATGCCATACCTATTATATATCTACAATATTAAAAATTAAAAATTTTTTTGTTTGTTAATTTAATACCTTGTCGGTAAAAAATGATATTTGAATGAATGTTTGGTGCTATGTAGGTTGTATGTTTACATATTTGTTTATGTTTTTTTTATTTTCAGGTTATTTTGGTGAAATGGAATGAACCATATCAGAAGTTAGCCTCGTGCGATAGTTCTGGTGTGATATTCGTATGGATAAAATACGAAGGAAGATGGAGTATAGAATTGATCAACGACAGGAATACCCCCGTCACACACTTTTCCTGGTCCCACGATGGAAGAATGGCACTCATTTGCTACCAGGTAACCTATTATATTAATGAAATGAATTAGCGTGGGGTTAAATATTGTATGATTGTTATAGGACGGGTTTGTTTTGGTCGGTTCGGTCGCCGGTCAAAGATATTGGTCATCGATGTTGAATCTGGAAGCAACAATTACTTGTGGAATATGGACACCGGATGATCAACAAGTCTACTTTGGAACTACGGCTGGTCAAATAATCGTGATGGATGTCCACGGAGCAATGGTTTCTCAAGTGAGTTGAATACCATTAAATCGAGTAAATGTGTGTACGTGTTTGGATAATCGCGGTGTTATTTTACAAGGTTCAACTGAGTCCAGATATTGGGATAACTAGTATGGCATGGAGTTGCGAAAAGTTCAAAATGGAAGAGGGTGAAGATACTGAGCCAGGGGTTTCAAACGCATCAGAAAGAACATTCGTACTTGCAGTCAGTTTTCAGAATGGTCAAATTTACCTACTGAAAAACTACGACGATATCTCACCCACCATCATCAACACCGGATTTGATGGTAAACATATGGCGATGGAGTGGTCTAACTCTAGAGAATTATTAGCAGTTGCTGGATCAATGGTTGAAAAAGAAGAGCAAGAAGGTTGCTACAATAATATAGTCAAATTTTATTCAGATACTGGGATACTCCTGTATACGTCCGTCATTCCAAATAATCAAGTTAGTGAATATAATATTGGATGAAATTATTTTTATAAATCGTTGTACTATATATATTTTTAATATCAGATGCCTGTTTCTGCGATGACATGGGGTCATAACGATAGACGCGTATTTGTGGCAACAGGGACTGGAGTTCAGGTTGCCAGGGCATGGAGGAGAGTGGGATCTTTGCAGTTATTAGCGAGACTAAGTGTTAGGGCAGCTTTAAGAAAACAGGCTCATCTAGCTCAACTTCCTCTTCCTCCTAGACTGGCTGCACTTGTCGCCAGCCTTTTCACACATACCATATCCGTAAGTCAAACATAACTTAGGGTTGAAATGAAGCATCTAATACTGTTCTAAATAAATATTTGCAGTGTTGCGTTCCCGAAGCGACTGCCGTTAGAGATTTTGTGAGTAGGGCGGCTCGTGTTGGTCGCTTACATTGCACAATGTTGAGGAAAAACGGCGATAATAATGGAAATCAGGGAGCAGCGGCTAACAATGGAGTCGGAGGTGTTAGTTATACTCTATATTTGGAGCATTTGGGTGGATTAGTGCCATTGCTCAAAGGAAGAAGAATTAGTAAGATCCGTCCCGAGTTCGTTATCTTTGATCCTCAATATGAAGGTAAATACAAAATACTTACCCATAAATGTTCCAACACATTCAATTACTGCTCTCTTTCTGTATATGAATCTGTCCCGTTCTAAAAAAACGTCGTTTGTTTATAATTTCATCTCTGTAACACTTTGGTATTAGAAAATACATATTTTTAACTTAACTCCCGCCAAAAATTTCCATTTTATTAGTATTACTCTTCAAAAATCCTCTTTTATTCTCCTCTGAATAGACTGCGACGACTTGGCAACGAATTTGCGCACCTGGGTGAGCTCTTTTCCACAAATTCTGTATATACAAATGTATGTCAACATATAATTGATTGCTCCCTACACCTTAATTTATTTTATATACATTTTATACAAACATTTTTTTATAATACTATTATTTATTTTTATATATGTACTTTTCATTTTTGTGTACCTCTTTTATTACTATTGTTTTGTCTATAAAGAAATCTCTTTTGAGCGTTTATATGGAAATATTTTGTCGAATGTTTTTTTAGAACGGAACATATGCGGAGAGTATATTCATTTTCGTTCAATCAGGAATAACACTGATAAAAATATTTCTTTAGGTGCTGACTGTGATGATATTCACTGGTTTAGAGTAAAAACATCTGGAGAAGTGACCAGTTCATCGAGTAGTAGTGGAAATTCATCTATGAATAGTAATATTTCTGTCGGCCACCATTTAAATAGTAATAACAATAACTGTGGAGTTAGTGATTCGTCAGACTCGGAAAGAGACGAAGGTATTTTTTATGGTTAGAATTGAAAATATATGATATAGATGATTTTTCTGATTAAATATTATTGATATAGGTTGTAGTGGATCACCTAGATTACAAAGAAGAAAAAGAGGTCGCCATCGAAATACGCGCAGTCAAACACAACCAGAAAAAGAAGCAGCCGACCAAACTGACGATACAGGGTACATTGATTCATTGCCTGAGGTAAGAAACGCGCAGGTAAGATCGCCAGGATGGGATCTTAGGTATACATTCGCACAAATCCTTATTAATGTTTATTTTCGTTTAATTTCAGGACGTTCCTCTCGTGGAAGTTACTTCAAATATATGGGGAACGAAATTTAAAATTCACGGTTTAGCGAAAAACATTCCAGCAAACTTAGGACAAGTCACTTATAAAACCTCATTGTTACATTTGCAACCCCGACAAATGACGCTAGTTATGACAGAGCTCAGAGATAATCTACCAACAGGTCCTGATCCAAATTTCAATCCGAATATATTTTCTGAAGATGAAGAGGATGTATTTAATATGGCAGGGGAAATACCATTAAGTCCCGTTCACAGAGTCAAGGCCTTTCATTTACAAGATACAACCACTTCAATTACAATTCCGCTAAATGCAAGGAGTAATCACGTCGCTCGTAGATCTACCTTAGTTCAGAATACTCAAAATGAAACCAATTCTCCAAGTAGTGCTACGATTCCCGTGTTGGCGAGGGCGGAATCTTACGAAGACGAATTTCCTTACATAGACCTAGCAGAAATGGTGAATTATTGTGAGTCTATGAAAATTAACGGAACTAATGTACAGACTTCCAGCCGAAATCAGAATAGAGAGTCTCCGAACTTGATATCCAGTACATATAGTAGAAGTACTTTGAGGGAAAATGTTGATACATTACCCTTGTTGAGTTCTCAACAGTATAGCGGCAGTGGGTCCAGCCGGGGTCATTCAGGTTCAACTGGGAATACTGCATATAATGCCGGATCCAGCTTAGGAAGAAGTGGTTCTACATCAGGTTCTCAAAGGAATAGTTCATCTCATTGTCCTGGGAGACACGCTATATCTCCACTATGCTGTGAAGGTTCTGTTCCAACTCTTCAATCTCCAAAAAATGCGGTCGCTCCAAGTGATATTATATTTGAAAGGCCTCCTGCGCAAACTTTGATGTCTTATCATGCATCAGCTAATGACTATACACAGAATATTCAACAAATGAAATCAAATATAACTGCAGTGGATTGTCACAATCATCAACCTTTCAATCTCAGTTTATCACTAGATCATCGTCAAGTAAGTCCTTTCCCAATATCTACATTTTTATTTCCAATGATATTTTACATAAAATATTTTTGTTGCAGATTATGATAAAAAAATTAGAAGCACAGTTGGAAGCAAGCTCTAACAGAATTAATAATCAGAATAGGAATGATAATTTAACATCTCAAGGTGTTCAAACTCCTCGCACTTCAAATTTTATATTTGGTGAATCGCATGCTTCGATATTTAAGCACTGTACTGTAAGAAAAGATAAGACGCCAGGCCATGAAATTAAACGAGAAGAATTAAAATTCATCGATGAAGAGGCCACCAGTAGTTTTTCTCCCGATAGTCCAAATGAGACTTATCCCCATAGATCCACTACTGTTATGCCGATAACTCCAGTGGGTGTGCCCGTAGTTACTGCTCCGATAGCCGACACTATGATTAGAAGTTGTAGTGTCGGTTATTTGGATGTAGTAAATTCTCAATTAGTTCCTTGTGAAGTGACTCTTGCAATGTTACGCAAAGAAGCTCCAAAAAGACTTGTTCTAGTGAATAAAAAAGTTAAAAGTAATTACAGTAAGCGAGCCGGTAAGAAAACTAGCAATATTGGGTTACATTTGAAATTAGATTCAAAAGAAAGTCCCCCAACGCCACATTTGAAAACTTGCGGGAAATCAAAAAGTCTTGATTCTAGTGATATGCTGCTTATGAGTCGCAATGCTAACGAC
The DNA here is from genome assembly GCA_022606485.1 of Agraylea sexmaculata. Classification (NCBI taxonomy): domain Eukaryota; kingdom Metazoa; phylum Arthropoda; class Insecta; order Trichoptera; family Hydroptilidae; genus Agraylea; species Agraylea sexmaculata. The sequence goes on along the minus strand of JAGTTH010003873.1, from coordinate 46,434 downwards.
ATTCCCAAACTGCCAGTGAGTGTAGAGGAGACAATAAAATGTCCGGCGACTGAGAATCAATATGAAACTATTGAGGCTGTGAAAGAAAAACAACACATTGAAAGCCAATACGATATTCCCTCCACTTCTACGCCTAGAAAAGAAATAACAAAACTTAGCTTTTTTACCAATTCGAAATCATCCCAATCGGCGACGAGAAGCCACAGAAGAGATCTGCCAGTTTGCGATTTGTGTAAATGCGTGACTCTTTCAAGTAATACAAACATAAATGAAATTGGCAGAGGAGAAGATGGATACATTTGCAGTGCATGCAGACAGTCCAGTGCATGTAGCACACCAGTAAAAAAATCAAAAGGTCTCTTTAAAGATAGTAAACAATCGCCTAATTCTGATAGGAGTAGATGTTCTAGTCCGAGAATGAGTGAACGGAATAATAATAGCGAAATTGAAATAGGTATTATTTTATATATATATTTTGTTGTATTATTATTAACAAAATTAATTTCAGAACGAGCAGCTACTCCGAACCCTCCCGAAACAAGAAATTTAAATACTCTGTCAGGAGTTGCAATGGCAACTTTAGAACAATTACTTTTCCGTGTGAGAGACAGGGGTCAAAGTGCATCGACAAGTACTCCACCCTCATCTCCAATTCCAACACCTAGACTTCCAAGATCCTCTCCAGCTAGTCCTGCCCCATCGAAGAAAAATAAAAGAACAGCATCAGCATCTCCCATTAGGTATGAATAATAAAAAGATGCTTGACTAACTGATATATAATTCATACATTTTTTCACAGAAAACATTTGCTGAATTCTCCATTATTAAATAGACGTAGGAATAAAAGTAAAACGCAAGAAAGCTCGGATGACGAATTAGGTACATTTTCTGGCGATGATGTGGTTAACGGAAAGAATTATAAAGACCTCGAAACATTCCAGAAAGCTCAGTTGAGACAAAAAGTAAGGGATTTTTAAAATTTTATAAAACGCTCGACTAACAAAAAAAATATGAAATTTCCAGTTGAAAAGAGGAAAAATTGAACCGATGGGTAGTGGCAGTAATTGGGCTCAACAACCGAGTACTCAAGTGAGAAGGGAATTTGTCATGCATAATAAAGCTCCGATGTGGAATGAAAGCAGTCAAGTTTATCAATTGGATTTCGGTGGAAGAGTTACACAAGAATCGGCGAAGAATTTTCAGATAGAATTCAGAGGGAAACAAGTAAGAGTTTAAAATACGATTAAGATAACATGTCTTAAGTCTAAAAATATAATTCACAATTTTAGGTAATGCAATTTGGAAGAATAGATGGAAACGCATACACTCTGGACTTTCAATATCCATTTTCAGCCCTTCAAGCATTTGCTGTTGCACTTGCAAATGTGACTCAACGATTAAAGTGAAAGCAATTTAACATTTAATGACTTTTTAAATTCAATGTTTTTCAAAGACAATTGAAATACTACATTATGGAATGTGTTCACTTACAACCAATGAATAATTTCATTTTGTGCAAATGTGCAATATTTAATAGAAATGCTTTAAAATCGTTACACAATTCTCGTTAAGTTTGGGATCAGTGTGAACTTGTTGTCAAAGTTTGTTTCGATAATAACTTTCAATCGAAGCGATTATTCATATCTGTAAAAAAAAGTAGGTAGTGAACAAAACGTGAAGTTACTGTTAGTAAATTAAAAGTGTTTTAGTATTAAGACAATATTTTTAAATAATGTACAAAATTCGAGTATGAATGCTTTTTTATGCGTAATGTTCCATGTGACTGTGTTATTTTTGATGAAGAAGATTTAAGAGCTTTATAATTTATTAGTTGCAAAAACTGTAATGTAATGATTAATCAGAATCTTTCAATGCCTGTGAATTTATCAATATTTTTTTCATTTATAGACAGTTAACCAGAGATATTGTTTTTTGTTATAAACTAGATGACTCAATAGCAAATGGAAATAATAATTCAGAGATATAAACACACATATTTTTGTCAGCAAAGAAAGTTCTATTTACGATATTAAAGTACATAAAATCAATATGTACAAAACTTTACATCATTGTTTAAACACATTGAACCGTCCAAAAATATCATACCATAAAAATATTTATCTGATAATAATGAAAAATCGCCTTTTATACTCGCTTAGGAATTTCCATGTGAATTGTATTAAATAATGTTTATGTAAAACTTTTCAGATTGTTTTTTCATAAAAATATTATGATACACAAAATTTTGCACAGAATCTGATTACAGGAACTTGCAATGATAATTTCCTATTTTATTTATGATTATGGTATTTGCCTTGCTTTTCTAAATTCTGTCGGTGTATGTGAATATGGGAAAAATCAAATATGAAATAAATTACCGAAAAGACATTGCATATTAAAAAACCAAGAGTTATTGCCAAACTTTAAAAAACTATTTTTGAATTCAAATAGTAATAATGAAACATATTACTGTGTAATACGTTTTTTCAAATCGTGATTTTCTTATATGTGTAGTGTAGTTTTTCTATCATGAGAATTGTATGCACAATAAATATACATTGTATTTTTCTGCATTCTGCATGATTGATTTTAAAATCCCTTTGGATTGATTTATCAACACTATGAAAGTTTTTTTGTTACTAGAAGAAGGGTTATACATATTTGTTAACTATTTTAATGTTAATTTATTTATTTCACATATTGTTATCAATGGTATTTTGTAAATCACAGATTTAAATGTATCTTATGATCTTTGTGCAATACTTATATGTATATTATAGAATGATAAGGATAAAAAATAACAATACCTCTTGTTTCATTATGCATATCTCTGGTAAAATAATCATACAGTATTTAATAATAATAATTATCACAATGAAGAATACACTCAAATATAATGTGAAAGAGTTTTTTTAATAACAAAGTATCAAATTAATTTATTGAAAATATTTTTTCACAATTAGATAAAACAAACCTTAGATCTAATCACAAAAATTAGTCACTTTCACTTTGACCGGGTACATAATCTTCATCATCCTCATCATCATCTGATAAATCTAGATCATCGAGGTTTTGGAACAAAGACTCGTCAACTTTGACAGCATCTCCTAAAGACATAAAAGTAAGTATCAAATAAATATAAAAATAATTGAGAGTAAATGATAATTATTATGTAGAAAAAAAATCCATACCGTCATCCAAAAATTTGAGATCTGATTCATTTAGAGTATTATCTCTTAAGAATAATTCTTTACCAGTTAATTTTTTAATATCTTTTGTATCTTTCTCTCGCTTGGCTGTGATGCCAGTTTCAAATTCAAAACTTTTCCTCCACGCCAAAAATGTTTCAACTGACACTCTTGTTCCTTCAAACCGTTTCTATAAAAAAAATACAGGTAAAGGTAAAATTTGTAAATCGTGACATATATCAAATAATAACCCTTTCAGCTTCTTCCTCAGCCTTTTGTTTCTTTAATAAACCCTCTTCTTTTTCAAGTTTAATTTGATCTGATTTTGAATTTAACCATTCTTGTCCCGCAGAAACTAATGTAAACACCATGACCATGCCTAAATTTTCTTTAGCCTGAAATTCAACATATATTAAAAATAAAGGTTATAAAAGCTTCATGATATAAATTACCTGTTCAAGTAAATGATTTTTAAGTTCTTCTACATATTCATCTTCTAAATTTTCTGCATCTTCAACATCAATATCAGGTGGTTCATCAGGATATTTTGAAGTATAAGTGAATATTAATGAACAACACATCCCTGTCTCTGTGTCTTCTTCATAATTTTCAGATTTGATATTGATTTTAAATTTGCTTAAAGAGCCTTCCTCCAGCACTATAACAGTATTGATTGGGTAAAAAGAATGAATGTAGAAATCCATTATAAGGAAACTCACATTCAAAGTCTTGGAAGTAGATAGATTCAAGGGCTTCGAGTTCTCCTGCTTTTTCTTCAGCGTAATCCATGATTGAAATTGTTTACTAAATTGACATGACACCGCCTTATAACCCTACTGACAGACACGGTGGTGACACTAGCTGGTGTTGCCAGTTAATATAATTATGTATTTTACTAAACGAATAGAATAATTTTATTCCAACAATATAACGTAATTCAGTCTTGCAAACTTGTATATATATTTTATTATCAGAATTAATTGGAAAGGAAAGTAGTAGGATCACAAAAATTATTTTAAAATAAGGAATCATACTATTAATATATTTTTTTACATAAATTATTTTGGAAACATGTCAGTGAGGTTCAATTTATTACAAATGTTTTTTTTTTGTATATGTACATATATTTTTTCCTACATATAAATTTAGTGAATTTGATATAAAAGACTTGAAAGAAAAGTTATAATGTAGTTATTTTCTATCGCAGATCGTCAATATGATGAATGGATCTGTTCTCATATTTACAAAACTCACAAAAGCTTTGCTTCAAGTTTATCGGATCTTTTAATAAAATATCACATAGAAAAAAATCTTAAATAAATCACATCAAAATAAAATGGCTATATTTTAACTATTATGTAATATTATGAACAAGTCATGATTTGGGACAATTATGCAAGATAATTGTTATCGGCTTAAGCTACTACGAAGTAATGTTTTATAAATAACATTAATATTGAATAATACAAAGATTTTTCAAAAGAAAAAAGATATCGTTCACTAAAAACTAAGTTAGGTATACTTTTACACGAATCTGATTTACAAAATTCTATTCGAGTAATCATCTATAGGTACAAAAGTACATCAATTTTAATCCTTGAAATATAATCATCAATCCATTAATGAATACCTTGAAGGAGATTTAATTATGTTATTGAGTTATCGAGGTAGTCACAAGTGAAAAATTAACTTGAGTCCGTCTCCTGAAACATTATAATAAAATGTTATTAAAAATGGAAATTGTCATAAAATATAAATAAACGTACATACCGTAGGATCACAGTCAGCACAATGCCATATATAACCACGTTTTTTGGGATTTTTATTAAGAGGTGGTTCTAAACAGGTAAAATGATAACGTTTCGCACACATGTCACACCTACAGAATAATAATACCAATATTAAAATTCCTATTTTATAGCAAACATTGAAAATATATTACCTGACTAGATTCAAAGGAGTGCCGGAAGCGGTACACACATCACATTGTGTCATTGTTTCGTTGCCCGGAGCTGGAAGATTAGGTGTCGTAGCGCCTGTACTTCTACGTGGAGTGGTGATAATTTTATCCTGTGTATCTCCAGATATCCTCGAGCCTCTTGTCCACTGCTGAACAAAAAAAAAAAAAAAAATTAGGTATGTCACAATTATCACCTAATGTAATAGTGAAGGATAATTTTCTTTCAAAAAAATCAAATAAATATTGTTAAAAAGTATATTCTGCCAACAAAAAGTAATACAAAAAAAACAACATTTATATATGATTTTTACAATTTTGTAAATACATACATATAGACAAACATGCAAAATATTAACATACTCGTAATATATACACTATACATGAGTTATCACATTCATTAAAATATTAAAAACAATAACATTTTACAAACAAAATTAAAATTAAAAAATAAATGTGGATACAAAGTTAGAAAATAATATTATATTTATGTATAATGTATTTACTCCACACCATGCATTTTTCTATCCTTTTTTAAAATTTAAATTACCTTTTTATTTGTCGATGATTGATCAATTTTTTCATTAGAGACATTTTCAGATGAAATGATGGACGGCTGCACGGAAATGAGGATGTATTAAGATAAAGAATATATATACATACATATGTAGTTTAGATATGGGATAAGAAGAGAAAAACAAAACAGCTTAAATTATTTAAGAATAATTTGTGTTGAAGGTTTAACTTACGTCAATCTCCGATGGAGGTGACAAAGAAGGTGGAGGCTCTTCTTGGCTTATTCGTTTTTGCTGTAAATCGAAAATCTTATCATTGAGGATATAAAATTAAGAGTTCAAATCGATTAGCAAAAATTAAGTTACCCTTGCTTGTTTTTTGAGCAAAGCTGGAGGAGGTCCGTCGTTACTGTCTGTCGGAACGTAGAAAAGTTGGGGCTGGACAGATCCTTCAGGTTTCGGAATAGGTTTTATCTAGACATAAAATATATTATTAATACAATTAGGATATAAAAGTTGCCAAGTTGAAAGTTAAAATAAACATACTTTTATTGTGATTCTCGGAAATTCAGATGCTTCTAAATCTAAAGACTTTTTCTTTCGTTTATGTTTATGAGATTTTGATGGTGATTTCAATAAGTCTGGCGAATATCTGGAGCGATGTTTTTCTTTACGTCTCTTTCTGTTTGATTTATGTTGATGTTCCTCAGCATGTTGATGGTCATCAATATTTATGAATATTGGAGCTTCTGCCGCTGTTGTAGGGGTAGTCGACATGTGTGTTGAGAATTTAGAGTTTGCAGATAAGAACGATGCATCTGAAGAAAGTTGTGATGATGTTAATGGGGCTGCAGACGTAATATTATTAGATTCTATTTGAAGAGGTGATTCCAGTGGAGTCTCGGAAGTCAAAGTATTATCCATAACAGTTGTCGAAGTAAAACTTCTTTTGCGTGATTTCTTTGATAAGCTATCACCTGGTATTCCCGAATTAAACTCTTCACAGAATTTCTGTTTAGATTTTTTTGATTTTTTATCCTTTTTGGAAACCCTGGGGATTCCAATATTAAAACAATCGGTTTCGTCAATTTCATCGTCTGGAAGTGCATAAACATCAATAGGATCGTCAATGGGTTTGTGTGGTTGGCAGTCCATTGTTTTGATTTTCACTTTTAAGGATGAAACACAGTCAAATTTATTAACAGGAAGAATTTTCATTGTTTTCGTATCGGATGGTGTGTCAGTCGTTAATGGCAAAGTATTGGGCGGTGAAGCATTATTTGATAGTACTGAACCATCTTTAGTGAATCTTGTACGGGATCTTCTAGCCACCTTGGGGTGCATGGCTTCAGCTTCAGATTCTGAGCTTTTGTCACATTCCGAGCATTGCCTAAATAATAAAAACCCTTGTAAATTAAATAACTATTACAATTAATTTAAAAAAATAAATGGAATATATACCATCCGTATAGTTTTGATTTTTTCGGTAATCTAGTCAAAGGTGGTATTAAGCATCCTAAATGATAATATAAATGACACATATCACATTTAGCAAGTAAGTGTTGATCAGTTCTTTGCCGACAAATACCGCATTCATTATTGAGAGGAACTTGATTTTCTACGACAGCTGAAATGTATTAAAAATTATATACAATTAATGAAATATGATTTTAATGTATATTTTTATTACCTTCTTTAGATGTAGACAACACTTTTCCTTGATGATCTTCTGAATTAGAGTTAAGAGGGAATCCCACACCCATTTTTAGTGCAGCTGCTGTCGGAACTGCCATTGTTCTGAAGATTTTTTTTTTCTTAGACAACAATACATATACAACAGGTGTTTGGATTTGTAAATAATATTACCTTCTTGGTCCTGGAACAGGATGGACTGATAGAGAGGCAATTAGACCTTCAATATTTGGAAGAACTTTATTTGGACATATTGTTGAAATTGTATTGTGAAACTTTGATATCATCTCTTTTACTGATGAAAGCTCCTCATTTGTTTCATTGTTTTCTTTTCCAACCTATGAAGATTTATGTTTTACAATACAATGATTTTTATTAAAATCAATAAAAAATTATAACATACACTCTCATATTCTTCACGGACATCTTTCTGTTGAGATAAAAGTTCAGCATTATTGTCGATCAATTCTTGCAATGACTTTTTCATTGTTTGCATTCTTGTGTTTCTTTCTAAATAATACCCGATGAATTCAACACTAAATGCAGGGGGCACATGCCATTTTTTTCTAACATCTGTCAGAGCTGCAATCTTTAAAAAAAAAATCATTATTAATATAGAAATAAGTATCAAAAGAGATGACATACTTGTGCATCTTGCATTTCTAAAGCAGCGGTATCAATTCCCATCAAACTTGCTTTGTGTAAAAATTTTCTACAAGCAGTGGCACTGGTTGGTAAAAGTCGTGGCATTTTTTGTGTTGGCACTGCATGAAATTAATTAATTAATAAGAGCAAATTTAATTAACGGTAAATTCAAAACCTACCCCACGGTGCTGATTTAATTTCTTTCATTGCCAAGAATTTTTTACGATATTTTTCCAGTTTGCGGATATTTCGTAATTGGACTGAATTTTCACGATTACACTCAAAATCTAATTTCCTATAGAAGCATTTATTTTATAATTTATGTTTACTTAATAACATAACGCTTTATTACCTTTGACTAGTTCTTAGTTGAAGTGCCAGCCAATTACGTTTCCTTTTTTTAATTAAAGTTTTATCAGAATGTAATTTACAATGAGCATAGAAAGGATCTGCTTGTTCAGCTTCTTCAGTGTGGACTTCTGCTAATAAGCCTTCTCTTTGTCCGCTAAAGTAAATTTATATTTAATAAGATTTGTGAATTTTGTATTTTGTAAGTAACTTACCATGTAACATGAAAATATGTTCTGCACATGCCTGCATCACAACCAATACATATTCCAGTACGAGAAAACATTTCATCTTCACAAAGACAACATGCTCTAGCCCCCCATTTACTATAGGGCATTTCAAATAAAGTCACTCCACTTAATTTATCGACCTGGATAACGAGTGAAACATATTTATTTAGAATATAAGGTTTTATGATAATATTGTAGGGAAAAATTCAACTTACTTCTGAAAAAGCTACTCCTGGAACATACAAGGCACACACTAAATGAACCCAAGCACCGACTTCAGTCTCTTTGAATATACCACCTGTGGAAAAAAAAAATAATGGAATAAGACAATATATCAAAGATTAATCAAATATTTAATTTTTTACCAGTATTGGGGCATAATTCACAAGTGGGATTTGTAACTCCAGCTTTGCAAGCCTCACAAAACCACGGTTCTGTAGATGCAGAGCTCACCGTACTCGATTCGCTAGCAACATCAGATACACCATAACAGGCTATCGAAAAGTTTTAAATTATTACTGTGTCTAAAACTCACTACTACAAATAGTATATAAGTAACCTTCATGCACAGTTATCCCACAACCATCACACTCGACAATTTCATTGGAATCATCGCTTCTTGATCCGAGACAACCAGCGCATATCAACATTTCTGTTAATCCATTAATAGTGCCCTAAACAAATGTTAGTTTTATTAATTTGTTTTTGTAAACAGAAGAAAGCATTTTTACCTTGAGATCATTATTATGTTTTGCTCTTTCTAATAATTCATTGACTGTCATGTTTTGGAAATTCTTCTGTCTGGTGGATCCTTTTTTATTTCCTGATAAATCCCCGTTGAGGGAAGAATCGTTGGAATCTTCATCATCATTATCCTTATCTCCATTTTGACCTGAAGATGGATAAATATATTATCACATTGTGATGGTTCACTTTGAAATACATTAAGTAGTACAAACCTTGGTTGGCATCATCTGAGTCGAGGGAACAGTCGTCACTTTCTTCAGCATGATCTTCTATTCGAAAGTCTGAATCATCTGAACTTTCTTCTAGATCGAAATCCAAAAGATTAGCTCCTTCCACTGGCTTAATTTTACGTTTAGCCGGTCCTCTTTCATCTATAATAGTGTGAATATAACCATGAGAATAATAAATATTATACATATGTATGGTAGTGGTCTTGTCACAGTGAACAAATTATATACACAAAATGCTTCTACATCAAATTTGAAATTCCGCGAAACTTCCTTATAACCTACATGTGTAATTGAAACTTTTATTAATTGGATTAATAATTATTTTAACATACTATCAATTAGAAACCAGGTTTGAAATAGGCCGGTTTTCATTTATCATCGAGTTATTTATGAAGTATTTAAGCTGAAGCAATCATTTGAATTTTGACAAGCGGAGAAAAATAGGAATATCGAGAATAATTAAAAACCACTGACAAGTGCTGCTCATCGTCAAGCAAGGGTCACAAGGGGGCGGGGCTTAGAGAACACAGGATTGCAAAATCACCAACAGAGCCGCTTGTCAAACACCGGCATGTTGGCCACACTGTCGGTCGCCATTTATAAAACCTCGCTTGTCTATGGCAAAACACAACCACCTCACCCTTCATTTATGTGTGTTTTGTTGAAAAATATTTGCTTTTATTTCAATTCTATTGAACTCTAATATAGAATTTAAATAAGACTCAACATTACATAAATACGTACAATGCACACATTTTAAATCACATGCTGTTTTAACGACAACGAGAACATCAATATTTAATTGAAAATATCGAATAGGTTAAAATAGAATATGTAAATCAGATGTATTAAATTATTATTATTCGTAGTATTGGGTATTTCCATAAGTCAGATACACAAATAGGATTAATTTTTTTGACTGAAAAAAATTTTTTTTTAGTATATATGTACATAACAAATGTTACCCATCTATTATAAATATACCCGAAGTACGAGTATAAAAAATGAACTACGAATAAAAAAGTGTCATATGAATTAAACGAATGTGGACGAAAATAAAATGATCTCTGAAATTTGGCGTGAAATTTGGAAATGTGTTCACTCTGATTTAGATTTAAAAATATAGGTATTGTAAGACGAACAGTGTGAAAATTCATATAGGTAAGTAATAAAGTTACCACAAAGACTCTTAGTGAAATGCTTATGATATTTTTATACCTACAATTATAAGTTAAACTTTCTTGTAAAAAATAATTATTTGATTTCATGGATTTAAAATTAAATAAATTTTATACTAAATTAATTTTATACTATTTACCTAGATCTAACTTTTAAAAACATTTCCCAACATTAAAAAAGGTTATCATTGATAATTATTGTTCTAGGTTCAGATAATATTCTAACAAATATATATTATTTATTGTTGATAATATAGACATTGGAGATAAACTAACCCTTAAGAATACTTCGCATGCTCTAGTAAGTACATAAATATATCCTCAATACCTCAATAAATCTAATTCTTTAATAAAGTAGTTTTAATTTTTTCAGATATCGTTATATCGAACTGAACCTTGATATAGTGAAATTTTCATTCATTCGATTTTGGAGATTTGATATACCGATGTAATAAAAATATTTGTCGAAATTTTAAACATCCAAGTTTTTTGTATTGATTAATGTATGTACCTTAAATATCATTATAACCCAATATTCACGTAAACACTTACTGCAACAATGTTAATCTAATTAAATATTTGTTTTTCTCAACAATAGGTATGTTAAAATGATTTGGGTAAAGGTAGATGATACCTACATATTTAGTATACAGTAGAATAAAATAACTATAGTAGTATAAATTATAGGTATGTGTTTTAGGTGTTTTTAATACTTATTATAATGCTTATTGAGGCACGCATTTGTTAATTAATAGCATAATAATAGAAGCAAAATAAATGTTTTTATACCGTGACGCCTTCCCTATTGACGGAAGTCCCTTGTAAAGCTTTAGGAGTAAAGACGGGGACGAGTTATCGCCTCGCCTCGCCCGAGGCTCAGACGAGACATTAACTAAGAAAAAAACGATTATAAGTATAGCTAAGTAACTCTACTATCGTATTTACGGTGACGTATTCCTGGGAATCCATTATTTAAGGGGTTGGCCAGGCACCGTAGCCTTTACGGTAGAATATAATAGAGGTGGTTTCCCAGGCCACCACACAGCAATGAGTACTTCAGATCTAGTAAGTGACTTCAGTGGACACCGTTTTTGCCGGTGCCGTGAATCGAACCCGGGAGTTTTTACTCACGAACCCATTACACTAACCACTGGGCCACACGGCGGCAATTAATAGAATTAATAAAATAAAATAAATATCTTTGCAATTTGTCCATCTACTCAGTATCAGGCTACATTCAACATTCTAATTTCTCCGAAGATATATAATGTTTCCCTAGCCACTCCACAGTAATAAGTCACTCAGAACTAGTTCGATAGTGACACCAGTGGACATCAAAATTTAGAATAATTGTAATTTCAATGATCTTATATTTATAAATTCCAATAATAGTTGTAAAGACGACAATAAATGTGACGTACCAATTCTATAGAAACCGCACCAATCGCTGTTCGTCGATAAGCCGCCAGGGGCGCTACTTCTAACGCCGCCGCCTCACTAATTCAAATTCTATTGCGTCGCTATGTCACTTCAAGTGCCCGCGTATGTGTGAGTGTATACATATGTATAGGTATTTAGAATATGTACACGTATTAGTGACCGGCCACGCTTGAAAGTATGCGGGAATAAATGCATGGCCGTTCTATAGTTCTATAAGTTCATTGTTTGAAAGGGGTTGATCAGGCCACCGTGGCCTTTACGGGAGAATATAGAAGAGGTGGTTTCCCAGGCCACCACACAGCAATGAGTCCTTTAGAATTACTTTGCCACTGACATCAGTGGACACCGAGATGCTACGCCAGATGTTGTTTTTAGAAATTTGAAAAGAGAAATGTTCAAAAAGGGGGTCTACGATTGTACGAAGCGCTCTGCGTCAGTTTTTTGGTGTCCCCGTAGGCGCCGCAAGGTGTGAGGTGGGCGTCTAGTTGTCCTGGGCGGCGGAGGCTGAAGGAGGGAGGCTGTGGACAGGGAGTAGAGGAGAAGCAGAGTGGAGCAGGGAGAAGAGAGAAGTGAGAAGTGAGAAACAGCACCACGAGGGAGAGGGCGGAACTGTCTGTTCATAGTTGCGCGCGCTACGATACCGGCAGGTCGCGCCGCCATTCCGCCGCCGCCCTAACCAAAGGGTGCCAGTTTGACGTGGTCTACGACGAGCATACGCTGGTCATGTCGGCCTTTTATTAACCACGCCTACCTACAATATGTGCTCAGCTATTTACAGTGATCAAATTGCATCTATTGACGCTCTGAACGGGTCGTGTTTTGGCGGATTGCACCACAGCGCAAGAGGTAAATAATACACCACATTCTTTACTCACACACGATAAGCGTAACCAATATTTTTTTCCAAAATTAAATCAATTAATCATTACGTATGTTTTATTTATTTTTTATAAGAAGGTAAAAAAATGCATTTTTATATAAAGGCGTTTTCAATTTAAATTTCATACCTCACCTACATTCCATTTTACTTAAAAATATAACTATCAATATCAATTAATGATTCTTCATTTAAATATTATTATCATCCTTATCTAAGCATTCATATCTACGCGCGTTTGTATTTTATTATATAAAAATGATGTCGTTTTTATGAAAACATCATATAATTTATTAGCTTTTCACCCCCACAATCATATCACGAGTAATAGAAAATATAAATTCTAATGCAGTGAAGCATTATTACAAGATAAGTTGCCATTGCCAACTAATATATAATTCAACATAAATCAAAAAAGTTGTCTACTGTTAAATGTTCGCCAAGTGGAATAATTGTATCGTCTTCGAAAGCGTTTCATTTTTAATGTCTTTTACTATTGAATGATGGAAATTATGTGAAAATAAATAAAAGGAAATTGGGGTTTATTTAATATGAATGTACGTTAATGTAATATTCACTGTATGTACAATGATTTTAGGCGTCCTATAATGAATTTTCTAAATATTTTTACTGGCCATCTTATTATGATAACGCCACATCTGTTTATCTTAGGAACCACAATAATATTGAATCGGCTTCTTCGAGAAAGTTTTTACTAGGACAACGACTGTTTCGGAGACCACAATATTATGTTTACTCTGAAAGTCCAGTGATTAGAATAAATATTTGTTTAGGATGTTAAATCACGCGAAATCCATTGCCTTATACTTATATACTTATATACAATTTAGAAACAATGTTGACCTTCTTCCCATTTCAGAAGCCATTTACAGACAGTTTACTCTACCCGAATTTGTATTTAGTGGTATTCAAAAAACGACTCAATAAACTGCACCGGGTGTCTGAAATATATAAATATTTCAGACATATATTGTTGAATAATTTAAAACTTTTATTCTAATCACGTCCATATTTCGAAATATATGTATAGAAATAGTAGTTTGATTTGGTAGTAAGTTGATATAAAATGTTTGCTGTCGCACAACTTTGTGCTGTCCGATAAACGCATAGACTACAGTCAGTTAACTTTAAAAATATTTTCTAACAAATAAATTTACGTGTTTCCTTCAAAATAATAAGAATTCGATATAGGTATTCTAGTATTACTTGATTAATATTACATATCGATGGATTAATCTTCAAACGTGGTAGCTCTATTATTTTATTGTGGTAATGGTTTCATCAAGACATCATTGTATGAAATGTTGTTTCCAACAATTAAAAAAATCATGCAGATACGAATTATATTAATGGGATAATGAAACACTTTTATTAAGCTCCTCTTTAATTTGATTTACTGAAATTATCGCATGTATTAATGAAGTACAACTTGCAATGATGCAGTATCATCTTGAATTGAGTTACTTCTGTTATATTTAATAAAAAGTAATATTGCATATCATAAATGAGTTTAAAAAGTAGTAAATCTATGTCTTGTTTTAAAAAAATATATTTATGCCCCGAGGTGCTTTTTGAGAGGCTTTTTTTAGACACAACAAAGTGTTAATTGTCTATCGGTGATCTTAACTATTACTACTTACACAGGTCAGGATCGATCAGAATATTATTAATATTATTCCCGATCTCCCAGTCGTAATAACCGATCAAATCAATTTAATTTTTTTTAATTAAGCAGGATTTGACCCAATGACCACAGTATTTGCAGCCACGCGTCTTATCCCCTCAGCTATTAGGCTGGTATACATTTTTATATACTTTTGATGAAATATGAAATTCTCCAGATTTCATATATAGAGGAACCCCCAACTAACATGCTTTATGAATACAGTATTCCTTCAGTTATAATTTTCACTACCTATTATATAGAATTTGTATGAGCTCGATTAGTATCTAACAATAAAGGCCTTCCGAAGCTTTTTTTTGTCATTTTTTTAAGTTTATTTTTGAGTGAGTTGAATAGGAGACTGTAAAAAGTCTATTGAAAGGTAACGAAATTTTTGGTTCAAAGTGTTTCTAAATAGCTATTCTCAGATGCAGCTTACCTTTTTACCTTTTGGTGGGTTATTATTCTGGCACATATGAAGTCAGGTGTTCAATATGTACATAGAGAGTCCAATAAAGGATGCCCTTTTGTCCTCAGGGTGTCAGTGTTGGTCCTGAAGGTGTGTTTTTCCAGTAGTTTGATACTCAAATCACGTACGTTCGTTCCGCTATATACGCTTCGCCTGATAAGTCGTCTCCAGAGAAGACACACCATTACGGTTAGTTGCTGAGGATTGTTCTAACGATTGTCATTTAAAATCACATTTGTCGTGTCACAAATAAAAAAAAATATGCCTATGCTTTATAGTACCAAATGTTCACAAAAAAGCATAAAGCGGTGACCCTATGTAGCCAATGAAAGTTGCACAAGTAAAAAATATGTGACTTTTTAGACGTAGAGTAATTGTGACGTTTTCTCTGATGAAAATCTTAGACATTTTTTGTAATCGTGTACGTTATGGGGCGAGTTTCGTGTTGCGGTTTAGGTCGGGTTAAGTGCGGGATCATCTCGGGGTAGTAAATTAGACCTCAGACATTTGAGATAAAATTTAACAAAGGTATATCGATACGAAGCTTCAAGGAAGTTCAAAAATCCGTAAGTCACTATAAAACTTTTTTTTTTTTTTCAAATGCTTCGATATAAATAGGTACATATCTATTTTATGTAAAAGCAAGTACTGACAGAGAATATTATATTGATAAAAAATGTATAATATACAACGTTTCATTGATTGCACTTCAAATATTTTAAAAGATTTCGTGTAATACCTACACGACCACAAAAAATAATTTAAAACGGGCCGTTTTTTTCATATAAAAATTTACAAACCGTCAAAATACTATAAAATAGTGCGGTAGTATTAGTGAGTGAGTTACATTAGTATCGTATGGCAACACTGTTCAATTAATTTGCGTAGTTGACATGTATTTTTTTTGTAGTCGTAGCCTTTAAAATCTTTTAAGTTCAATTAAAAACATGTATCGAATTTTACATGTACAATACAGTTTTGTCAAAAGATTTTCACACCATTTATATTATTATTTATAATCGTGATCTTGAATATATTTATATATTTAATGATTATTTATTACAAGACATTACAAAAAAAAACTCGTTATAAATCATATTAAAGGAATATTCTACTAGATTCCACCCATAAGTATAGCGCAAATAATATTGTCGACTAAAAATACACAAAATGTTTTTTAAATGAGCATATTCAATGAAAAAACTTTACGCCTGTTATTTTTATGTAGTGTACTTTATTATTCTTATCTGTCGTATTTTTTCGGGCGATTTGGTGAAAGCTTGAGTATTTTTCAAAGATCAAAATTCAACTGTGGTGTCATTCAATTTGGGCCAATATTGTCAACACGAAAAAAGTTTCACAATCGAATTTTCAGCCATTTAAACTTCTGCGTGGCTTTCAATCGAATTATGTCCCATCTTCAAAATTCATTCAAAGGGAATTGTGTTTGGAGGCTTTTTAAATTGGAGTCAGAGTATATCAAATTTTCACAGCTTTTGTAAGATTGAATGATACAAATTTAAATAAACTCGAAAAATAACCGAAAACATCTCATAAACAATAAAACATGTTCGTTTGGGAAAATCTACTGAATTTACTTCTATACACCCCGAGGTTTTTACAATTTTTTTAGACAACAACTTGTTAATTTATTGTCTGTCTGTGATTTTAATATCCGACTTAAATCGCCTTAGTATTATCAGTAGTAAAATCCAAATAAGCCTGTATCAAGATGAAAGACGTGAAAATTTATGAGTTTCAGGATATTTACAATTATTATTAGTAATTGGTATAAAGGTATTAATTCGGTGACCTGTGTAACTAGTAAAAGTTAATTGTCTGTCGGTGATCTTAACTATTACTAGTTACACAGGTCACCGAATTAATAATCTGTATTTACCTTACAATACAGGAAATCAGAGTAAACCTGGATTAAGGTGATCGATCGGAATTTTGTTAATATTATTATTGCCGATCTTCCATTCTCATTCGATTCTTCATATTAATCGATCAAATCATTTTTTTTACTTGGTTGCTATTTGAACCCATGGCCATAGTGTTTTTAGCAACACGCCTTATTCTCTGAGCTATTACGCTATTAAATGAACCATAAAATGAAATAAAGTAGTAGTTTTCTGAATAATCTAAGAATTATACTAATAAATAATTAGTCCACGATTTGTTTTAGCCACAATATTCTCTCAAAAGCAATAATTGTTATTTATTAATAAACAATTAATTATTGGTAAAGCAAATGTATAGCCGGTATTTTCATCTCCTTTGAAAGTAGCGTGGGACAGGATCAAAGGAACGATGTAGCTATTTTTATAATTAATTTCAAATTGAATTAATTTCAAGAGAAGAGTCTCGAGTTAATTATGGTTTATAAAAAAAACTTGAAATAAGAATGTTTGCGGTAAAAGGGTTGCGTGATAGCTTGCTTCACCACGTCTAACAGGATCCCCCGCCAAAGGGTATACATACTTTATATACGTGCTCATTGGATGAATACGAGAGAATTTCTCTTAAAAGGTTCGCAAGTGGCCATTTGTATAAATATGTATAGGGTGTAAAATATGTAGCGAAGGCTTTGTGTAAAGAAAAACTGTATAAAAAGGTAACAGTTTGCCACGCGCCAACGCCAGCGTCGCGAAAATGCACTTTTACTGCCATAATTCTTCACAAATTAAATTATTACGGTTAGAGACGTTTTTTCCCTTGGTTACTTAATGTATGTTTTATGTAACGGCATTTTGAATTAAATTGAATATTGGTAACAATTTTTAAATAATGTTATGCATCAAAGCAAATTTTGTTATGTAATTTTAAAGTATCACAATACGGGGAATTAAACTTTGAACATTGTTTCAAGTGTCGGGTTGCTCTGAACCCTTAAAATCACATTACTGTTCCCAAATATTTTCAACTGCAAAACTTGTTTCCCTTTTTTTCCCACTCTCAGACACAAGTGAGTATACACACGTATAATTCTTATTCGTTTTGTAGGTATGTACTTTGTTGTTTGTTGTCGAACCCACTTTTAAAGCTTAGCAGTCTCTCCTGAAAGTAATTATGACTTTTGAGCTCGTCTGACTGAAGGGTTCCTGAATGGGGTTAAAAGATTTTTTGACGCTTTCACTTCTTTGTTGGTATGGAAATACAGCCATTCAGATTTATATACGGCTTTGCATTTCAACAAGTGTAACTAACTATTTTTTGTGTTATCGCGTTACTTTTCATACACTAGACAGTTTTTTTTCTTTGTAAAATTTAACACAGGTATGGCATAATTTATTTGGTCTTTGGAATGGAGAGATATGGTATAAGTAACATGTTTGCCGCATAGTTTACACCTCAAAGATACATTATTCAAGAGCTAGTTCAACAAATCTCAGTGAGCATACCTTACAAATAGAATAAAACATTTAATACCTCCCGTATTATGTTAAGAAGCTTGAATTACAAATTGATCATTTATATTTATTTAATTTAACGCTTCAAATACAATCCTAAAGATCAAAATGATATTAAATTGTATTTGTGCATAAAGTATTTCAAAAGGAATGAAACTATTTTCCAGTTTTTTGCGCGGTTTCACTTCGAATCGATAAACAAATGTTTTTTTTTGTTTAAGTGCGTTTCCGTTCATTATATAAAGTAAGGTTTCTTAAGGTTAATTTCACGAATGTATAGAATTTATGTCACACTTAGCTTTTTAAAAGCTAAGATTACTCAGTAAAATTGGCCGTAATTGGTGACACCACAAAACTACAATATTTATGTATATATTTTACATATATTATTATATCAGACTGCAGTATCACTAGAGCATTACTAGGGATCCCAAGTTGCCCTGATGATAGTGCAGCAATCGTCAAAAAAAATTAACAATAAATTAAAAGAAGAAGAAAAACATAAAAAGATGAAAGGAAAGGAAGAAAGAAAGGAACAATGAATATATATATATATATATATATATATATATATATATATATATATATATATATATATATATATATATATATATATATATATAATATTATATTACGATATTACTAATAATGGATGTTTGCGGAAAGATAGTCCGCCTCTACGCGTGTCTAAAGTTTGAAATTTACTCGATACATAATATTGTAATAACTTACCAGTCTCTCGTAGGTATCGTTTTTATAATGAATTGAGGGATTATTGTTGGCATCAAAAAAGTTAATATGTTAATTATTAAGTATTCATTATAATTTTTTACACAATGATTCTAGTATATAACATGTATTTAATTGAACTTCAAATATTTTAAAAATTGTCATGTAATGCCAACATGACCACAAAACATATTTTTTTAAATTGATAATTACATTATTTATCATGATACGATTCTTCTGTTATTATTTCTGAGTTAGTATATGATGTTAGTATCGTATGGCATTACTGTTCACCTAATTTGCGTAGTAATAAATTATCAATTAGGGAATGAGGTATCTTTATGGTTGTATAATATTTTGAAAGTGTCGTTATTTATTTATATTTAATATAAATCTAGATTGACGGCGCGGAATAGCCGTGTGTTGTATAGTGAGTGCAGTATGCGGATCATATCGCACAGGCAAATTGAATATCGAACCGACGGAGTCGACTGGAAAATTTTCAATTAGATAATCCAATTCTGTCATTCCAGTGAGGGAAAAAATATGCTCACTTTTTTGTCAACTCTTCCATCGACGAGAGATCTGTAAACTTTACGTGATGTAACTATTCGCACTGCTGTTTTATTGCAAAGTTTGAGTTGCTACGTGAAAAAGCTGTTGCACGTGAACATTTAGGATTTTCAGGATATTTACAATTATTATTAGTAATGGTATAAAGAAATTTAATTATCGGACTTCAGTACTAGCCAATTTAAAAAAAAATTTAAATACCTAAAAACTTTTGTTATAGATTATCATCATTATGGTTAAATCGATATAAATGTCTTATTCTTGTAGGCATATACGTTCCAAGGGAAGTCTTTTTAAGACGGTTTTTTCAGACACAACAATGTATTAATTAATTATCTTAATTATTACTAGTTACACAGGTCACCGACAGAGCAGCTCTATCCAACTTAATAATCGCCTCAGTATTTACCTTACAATATAGAAAATACAAGTAAACCTGGATCAAGACAATCGATCAAGAGTTTATTAATATTCTTTCTGATCTTCCAGTCGTAGTAACCTATCAAGTCAATTTATTATTTTTTTACTCGAGCGGGATTTGAATCCGTGTCTTCCAGCTTCATAACTACATCGTATAAATTTTATTTTATGATATATTGAATTAGTTTATTTGGAAATCGGCTAGTTTTCGGTAATTCTGTAAACATAATGCAACCGGTAAACAGAAAACTACATATTATGATAGAGAAATCGTCATGATTTAATTGGGTGGAAATTATAGATATAATTTCTTTGTTGTTATAAGTTCAATTCTGAACATTATTCTCTCTTGTTTTAAACATCACATGCAGGTAAAATAATAACCTTGCTTTTAGGTTGCCTTTAACATCAAGCATGCGGGTTTGGAGAAGACACGGTTTTAATCACCTCCATGTTTCGGCGAGCTTTCATCGACTTGTGTAAGGTACAACACACAGGAGACTACATAGATTTATATGTGTTTATGGGCCAAAGCCTTTAGCAGGTACTATAGCGATGTATAGGTTTAAGTTAGGAGATTAGAAAGGAAGCTGAGGGCTCGCAAAGGCCGCTTATTAATTAACGATTTAATATTAACGCTTCATTTGTCGACATAGTCATTAGACAGCAACACCGCAACCTTTGGCTATCCATAAAATTAGGCAAATATTTGCCTTCATCAATGAATTATAATACAAATAAAGCATCTGGTCGCACAATTATTAATATAATAAAGTCTAGGATTAACATAAAATAGAAATTAATTAAAATATGGTGATTCGCAAAGGAGACTTTTGGAGCATTTAGGCCTTCAGAGAAATGTCGTTTCCAATACTTATAGTAATTAATTTGGCAGGCGCTTTTCCACAAACGATTGTTTATTAAGACAGCTTATTTACAATGCAAAATCGACGTTGAATATTAGAAAAGAGGTCGTTTAGGTTTTGACCCTTTGGCCGCAGCCAGCAGCAATTTAGTCAATTAATGCTGAAGATCCTTCTAGTACTCATTTTGCGCATTCCAACTAAAAAAAAACATTTTGTGCAAATCAGAAAAATAAAAGAATGGATTCTGGCATTCGTGCTTGCATCTGAATTGTGGGTATTTGCGGTGATATTTTATCAGTCAGAATTGCAAAATGTTTGTTGTGTTAATTCAGCTATGTGGGGAAAAACAGTTACTACAACTATGTGAGTGCCAATTAATAATTGTTATTTAAAAACGTAAATATGTTGTATTGAAAAATATATCTTCGGTTGAAATTTAATGATGCGTTTGCCTGATTCCCTGATTTTCTTGAATAATACAAATAATGTTAATGGGGAAAATTTAGCTCAAATGGTGGTTTTTAGAATTAATGGCATTCATACAATAGGTCTATGTAAAAAAGAGGTTACTAACAAAATTTTATTATATTTTGTTTAAATTGCTTTTCTAAGCTTCCAAAAGTCGTATTCGTATAATATAAAATCGATTACTCATATGCTACTTAACGCATATTATTTTAAATATTTTTTTCTTATAATTAGATAGTGCCATATAATTCATGTCAAATTTAAAAATAACATTCTCATGTTAGTTATAGGTAAAAAGATTTATATACTCTGTACACCTAAGTCTATTTCCAAAGATGTATTGTTCTATCAATCATTGTATAAACTTATACATAATAAAGAAATTGTAATATATATAACTTGATATTCTAGTATTCACTTTAAAAAATATGAATTGAGACAGTTATTATTCACTTTGCTCGTTTTTAAATCGACTTGTTTGACATTTTTTTAGTCACACACCTTATCCATTAAACCATTCATTATACTGGTATATTTAGAGGGTCTTTTGTACTATTTTCAGACAAAACATTTTCCTTTGTTTGATGTACAATTTGAGTCTCTCTCTAAACGACATATTATTGTGGATTATAAACAAATATTCGTCCAAATTGTTTGTTTGGTTTCCATGCATGCGGGAGAGTATATCTTGTGGTATGTTTACCTGTACGGTTTTCATGATAGGGGTTGGTATTGGAAAAATGAGTAGGTTCCGTAGTTTGCAGGCAGAAGATGAAAACCAGGATCTGCTGTTATTAATGGCTGCTGTATCGTAAATCATCCGTGTATATTTTATTATGGATCGAATTCGTTTCAACCTCACCCAATCCGTCTTCCGTTTATGCCTTTTGGATTTATGGCGCATTCACCTGTTCAAGGCTTTATTTGATTTTGCATTTTAAAGGATATTTATATATTAATATTATTAGTGAAGTGCAAAAATATTTAAGCGGTTATTATGCACTGTTACTTCATTTTTTTCAAACACTTATCTTGAATAAAGTTTCACTGAAGTGTAATTCTGGGACTATAATTAATGGGAGATGTAAGACCACCGACAAACGGAAGAGAACAGGGAAGGCTTTTATTCACACTCAGTTTACATATACATAAATATAAAGTGTTGAATTCAACAAAAACAACATTTATTTCCATAAAAATACAACCTTTTCTACATATTTCGTCTAGTTGTAAAGTATAAGTTTATGTACGAGTATATTTTATACCAAATTGTGGAAAATTAGGCAGTTTACCCATTTCCATTTTTCATTAATTTGACTAAATTTAAAAGACACTGCTGTCAATTTCTAAGGTTTAAATGATCGTGAAATTTTTGGCATAAGCCATGGACTTAAAAAATGCAGTGAAGTTTATTTACTCCCATTTGCTATTCTATACGAAACTTTCAATCAATAAGTTTTCTTCCCAATTATTTCTTGAGAGAATTTTAAGAAATTTCTTATACAGGGTCGACTTGAACTAACTGAGAATATTTAGAGGGTATTGCAAATATAATAGAAAACATTTTTTTTATGAAATAATTAATTAACAATGAAAAACTAATGCTTAATTTCTGAAGTTTTTAACAGACACGATACAACGCGACAGTCACTACTAAGTACTTCACAGAAACAACTGATTCTAAGATTGAGTATCGTATTGTTCCAGAAGTACTATTAACATTTTTTAATTAATAATATTGTTTTTACACTAATTCTTGCGTTGCCCTACCATCCCCAAGGAATATAATAATAAATATATATATATATATATATATATATATATATATATATATTTATATATATGTATATATATTTATATATATATATATAGAATATAGAAATTTGACTACCCCAAAAACATTTGTCACTAGAAACAGATTTGGAGCACACAAGAACTGATCTCTATATGCCAATATTTTGTCCTTAACTCCATTAACAAATAAAATTATTATCCAATCCCCATATTAATATAACCAAAATAAATGTACGTCCTATATGCTCTATATTTTAATCAAAAATATATATTATATCATATTTTTATTTTTCATTGATTTTAAGTTGAAACAAAACAATTGAAGCTACAAATGGATGAAAGTGTGAAATCACATTTTTCAAATAACTATTTTTTTATAGCTGAAGGCGTTATATACATATTTTTACCACATAACTTTGTATTTGAAAACTAAAATAGGTTTGCTTAAAATAAAGTCTGTAATCAGAAAATTCAACCCTCATCCACTCATTTGTTTGATAGTTGAACTATTACGGTGTCCGAAAAAATATATACAACCATAAAAGTATACGTATTTTTTTAATTTCTTGTACAACTAATACGTTAGTATTTTAAATTTAATTTATATATATATATATATATATATATATATATATATATATATATATATATATATATATATATATATATATATATATATATATATATATATATATATATAACTATATAACCATATAACTGTTAAATACGTCATGAATATTTTTTAAATTTTTAATTAATGATAATCGATCGTCTTGATCCAGGTTTACTCTGACTTCCTGGATTGTAAGGTAAATACTGAAGCCATTGTTAAGTCGATGACTTGTGTAACTAGTAATATTATAGTTAAGATCACCGACAGATAATTAACACGCTGTTGTGTCTCAAAAATCCCTCTCAAGAAAAGTTCCTTGGGGCGTAAATAAATAAATAAAAAATATTTTTTGCGAAATCCCTATCACCCTTAAAAAAGTCCACCCTGTATACTATAATGCATATTATCACGGTAACATGTAAATATTTTTATTCCTTAAAAGGATTTCACAGTTCTATTATTGTAGTAACCCATAGTTATGGGTTCGTGCTATTTTTCAGTAGAAAGAGTGAGGAAAAGACTTAAAGGGGATCCTTAGTGTTGTACGCTAAATTGGACTCCATTTAATATTGGGTGAGTGGAGTTGCAGTATTCGTGAGGAGCTTGTAATTTATTGAGGCATTACCTTGTCTTATGGCCAGGACGAGTCTCCATGGAGTTATAACATGCTACCAAATCTGTTTCAATTCTTTCACCAACCCTTTGATACAATTCCACATATGAATAAAATATTGAAATATTTTTATCATCAAGTAATGTCCGAAATAATTTAACGTGTACCATTTCGAATACGCTAAACGACACTTAATAAAATCGGCCATGACATGACGATCATTTTTAAAGGGTTGTAATATTTTATGAAGTACTAACTTGGTCCATTACCGACCATCGGAAAATCGAGACGTGGAGATAATGAGCGATCGAAAGGTTTTATTATTCATTAAAACACCCTTGAGAAAAGGGAATGCGATTGTTTTATCGAAAAGGGAGTTCGTGTTGAAAGTGTTAGAACTAATTGAATTTCTACTATGAAGAAATAATACATCACATTCATTTTTTTAATGATAGTAATTTTATTATTTATATCACAAAACTAGTATATTAAACAGTTAGAATTTGTAGAGATGAGACAGAATGTCCAAGGGCTGCTGGACGTGCTCGAGTGCATTTACAAACTGTCCAAATGAATTGGTCAAATTTATGGAGTGGGTACAATCGTGTTCTTCAAACTATACTCTGTACAGTTTGACCTTAAAAACTTTACATTCCTCCCCTTTGGAGATTAAAATGACAATCATCTATGTCGTAACGACCCATTGTTAATTTTGAATTAAATTGTAATGGGTTAATTTAAATTACGACTCTGATTTAAGTACTGTCGTTTTATTTATTGCTGTATTTAGAATTCAAGCCATCTGCAAGAATATAAATAATTGATGTATTATCGCTAGAAGCAAAGCCCTCATTAAAGGGTTAATGTTGTCTGGCAGCAAGTTTTTAGCTCAAGTAGAAGATCTCGTGAAACTTTTTGAGATATAGCCTTTGTTAACCTGCGCCCTAAGAATATCACTAATCCGCTCGCTCTCTAAACTAGCTAAACTTTTTGCCAGTAATAAGAAAACGTACTACTAACCCAAAACAGACGTTAACTTTTTTTTAAATCCATTTCCTCAAAGTAGTTTATTTCACGAATTGAATCGCAGGCCAAATATATAAAGCTAATGAATTCACAGGGTTCATTGTAGAGTAGTTGAAAAAAAAGAAGAATACGAAAAAAACTTGCCGGATTTCGCTTCAGTAGTTTTTTCTTAGATGTAAAAGTTTTTCGTGAAAGGGCTCTCTAGATTCTATGAATGGGATTTTCCCATATAATAATATGAGAAAAGTATTAATGCTTCTTTCATTTGGCTTAGCAAACATATATTTTTTTAAATTATGGTTTACTTTAATTAGTATATTCATCCTGTGTGTTTGGTAGTGGGGATTTTATTCCGCGGACGCTGAAAGACTTAAATTAAATTGTGAGGCTTTTCTTCGAAAAAATAATCACTTACATCTCTGAAATAGATTTATTTTTACTGGTTGGTTAGTTCTCTCTGGTATAGTGTATATACACTCCCTGTGCGACATATAAAACAGCTCGCTCTCATACATGATTACGACACCAAAAATGAGAACATGTTTATTTTGAAAGCACTACCATTACATAAAAGTACATATTTCTAACTAAAATTAACTCTGAATAATTTTAACATTATTCGGTGTGTAATAATTTTATCTATTATTTCATCCGCGTGTGTCCTCGATTTATTAGTTTAGTGGAGATGAAAATACGCATTATAAATGGAATATTGCATTGTTTGGATTAAGTGGGTTGAATTTGCAACTATCGACTAATTTATGATTTATTTGTGATATTAATCCTGTAATTGTTGTATGCATTGGAAAAAATATATATGAAACATATATTTTTATTTAAAATTTAATAGTGCTTTTGGAGTCAAGTTTGGACCCCATCTTGGAATCAACTGTTTCTGTGAAGTACTCAGTAGGTAGTGTCTGTTAAATATATAATTAATATTTTTAAAATTTTTATATACTTGTTTTTGATTCAAATTTTAATATTTAAACTGAATAATGTTTGTAATATATTGTCACATCCATAATTGGGTCAAGTCTGCTAGATATTTTTTTGAATTTTTAATCTTTAATATATTTTTAAAATGTTGAAAATCTCAACCTTTTTTCTATCATTTTGGCGCGAGATTTTGAATTTACGCCGTATGTAATGACATTTACAGATAACCTCTAATTGTTTTAGTAATTTTTATAGCTGGTGACTGTAAGACTAGCTGCTAATGTGTAGATATCCTCACTGTACACTGATACTAGTAAATGACCATCATCATCAACATGAACTGAGTTAACCCTACAGTCACAGGACTAGTAAGAGTAATCTAGGAACACAACGGGATCATTCTAATATTCCTTGAACAAACTTGTAACTGTGTCACACTTTCACACGACGACATTTGAGAGGTTATGTTGTGACTTTGTGAAGGGTCAAGAATTGACTGAATAGTAAACAACACGTCATCATAAATCCACACATTGTCATACTGCCATAATAAATTATTTTATTTATAACTTGTCGTTATAATATGTTTCATTATTTTTTATTTGATACTATTGCCGTCTTAAAAAAACGTTTAAATTCTTTGAAGTTCAATTAAAGATATTTTGTAAAGCGTATATAGCAGTAACTACCACGTTTCAAAATAATACGTATGAAAATTGTATAGATAAAACTTCATTGACTGGGAATAATTACAATATTAATGCCTGCTTCGCAGTTCGCTGTCGAATTGTGCGCGCGCGGGAGTTTTCATATTATATTACCACCCGTTGGCAGTCCGCTGCGAATGGATTTCGGTTTCTGTTTGACCCTGACTTTAGAGGAGTTCAACTGATCATTAAGAATTAGGTAAATTTTCACAATAGACATTGAATATGGTGTGTGTATGTACATGTATTGATAATGACATATCATGAAGTAGAAGGGTATGGTTGAGTATACCTGAGAAGGCGATAAGTGGCACTTGGTGGTGTATATTAGAGTTATATAGGGGGATGTATCGAGCTAAGCTTGTATGGAGTGGATCAGTCCACCAGTTCACACGATGGTTCCTATCCTCATGCAATATCCTGGCTTGTGCACGATGCCTGTTTCTATCCATTTCCAACCAGTTTTCTCATCCCGCAATCTCATGCAACGTGCACGGCTCTTGTTCCATATAAACATTTGATTTGCTCTGACTGAAGTCACATTTATCTTCCGGAGCAATTAAATGATAAATGCAGCGCTATTGCTGAAGATCGTAAATTTCATAATTATTTGATTAATTTTACAGTGGTACGGTTGGGTGCACAGTAAACATGTCAAAGTTAAGCTAGACGAACGACCGAGTGGAAAGAATCTTCCCCTAATACCGCTGCTTTCATATTCATGAATTATATTATACTCTGATTATTCCCCAATAAGTATAATAATTGCAGATACCTGATTTTTGAAGTTCTTTAATATCGAGATGCTCTATATCTAAGTATATTCACCGAATGCCCTTTGAACGTGACGAGAACACACAAAAATACCTAGCTTTCCATTACGTATTCGCACCTGACTTTGCCAATATATTAAATTTTAAACAGGGCTTTCACGCCAACTCCTGCTACTTTAAGAAACGCAGGTATTTGTTTTTTTTTGTAAATGAGTCCCCCATTTTGTAGAATCGTGAGATTACGACACAGAATCTACAAACGATTTCCAAGCAGATGTGGGATTTTCTTTTAATAAACGAACCACCACAGTCAAATATTCGGTTGGGTTGAAATTTTAATTTGGGGTGATGTATATTTTTAAATAAATAATCAAATGGGAGTATTTTCAAAGTTCATTAAATATTAATTTGATGAGAGTGTTTAGAGTAGTTTAATGTGTACCATAGAAGTTTGTCCTGATTTCCTCAATTAGTGAGACGACATGTGACCTTTTCACTCCTTAAATTATAAATGTGATAAAGTTCCTAATCATTCTAATTATAAAATCGATCTTCAGTATATTTTATTTACATAATAAATAGAGCAGACTGTTCTGTTTGTAGCGCGATTAAAAATATAATATTGCTTCAAATTATAATAATTAAAATCTTAATACTTGCCTAAAATTATGCATCCTATTTTTATGCATTATTGATTTAATAAAAAAAAATCAACTTTTCATGACTATAACAACATATCAGTAGACTAAAACTTTGTTAAAAAACTAACTATCCAGAAAAGTCTGATATTAAGTATAATAAGCGGGTACTTAGTAAATGAAATAAATGAGTTTTCTAACTTATATAAATATTTATTTGAAGCCCTGTATCGATTATTGGAATTCACTTTTGTTTTCTTGTGGTGATATTTTTCAAAGGTGGTGTGCAAAAGCCCATAAATAAGTTTACTAGCAGTTATCCGTATTGGCGTTAGTTATTTATTTACCCTTGTTGATTATTATATATCCCCATATTGTGTTCGACAAATACACGTAGTTGATACCGTGTATTTCATTGTATATTGTGGAATTTCAATAAACACGATCAAATTCACCCACCCCCGACCTCAGGCATACATATTTAGATAATACCCTGTCAGATACGAAATATCTCAACTATAGTCCTGATTTCAATAAACGATTCGGGGTTTTCTCTATCACATTACATTAATATAAATGGTTGTTGTCTTTGGGGACATAACAATATGTCACAGATTCGCATGACACAATAACCCCAATCTGTCTGAGTATACAAGGGTGTAATGTAATTATTACAACAATATAGGATATCAGGTGCATGAAGACATTGTTCATATTGATAAATTGTAAATTAAAATATCCAGTAATAATATTACTATACTTATATCAACTACATTTTATACTGTATCGGCATTCATTTCGAAGCACTTCTATAAACACCGTTCACCGGCTGAATAAATTAGACCCTCGGCTCGTAGGTATACTATTCGAGCGGGTTACCGGTTCAAGTACCTACCTCTTTTAGGAATCACCAAGATTTCATCAATAAAATATTTCACATATTTGCAGAGCCGAGGGTCCTGTTGGGTTTTATTAGAAAGGCGTCGTCGCTTTTATATAATATCAATGCTGGTTGCAAATAAGAAATACAATATTACCTGCGTTTAAGGTCTGCGGATTAGTATACAATTAATGTTATTGGTATTCAATATATTTTTTTTCTATAATGTCCATAAAAATATATATTATTACAAATCATTATTTTCCCTATTACAAGAGGGGCCTTAAGAGCAAGCAAAATACGTTCTAGCATCTTACACGTTATATTTACATATAAATAATATTAAGCTTCGTTTCTATAGTTTTTTTAACGCTGTCTTTTTGTAACGTTTTTTTAGTATTTTTTTTATTAAATTATTTAATTTAAATAAATAACGTGACGCTTTCCCTATTTATTGGATTTCCTTGAAAGGGGTTGGCCAGGCCACCCCAGAGCAATGAGTCCTTAAGATCTAGTAGATCTACCAAGTGACACCAGTGGACGACACTGTTTTTGCCGGCAACGTGGGTCGAACTCGAGAGTCTCACTCTGATCACTGGGCCACAAGGCGGTCCTATTATTTTATTTGCAAATGTGAACCAACAATTATTAGTAGTATTACTACATTTTTTTTAACAGTACTCTTTGAAGGAATGTATCATGTAAATTATGAAAGTCGATATTTTAAATTCAACGCGTATAATTAAAAATTTGGTCCCTTTGAATAAATTTATTTTAAATAGGTACTAACCATTTAAAGAAAAAATTGGACCGCTACGCCAATCTTTCTCATGATCAAAAGTGTAAAGTAAGTTCGAAAAGGCTAAGAAATAGTGATCTAGATTGATGAAGTTTGAAACATCTTCTGTTTTTATAGTAAAAATATGACGTATCCATCGTTTTCGAGGGGTTTGGATAGTTGGGGAGGCAGTGACAGGAAGTGGATTCGAACTGACGTTCAGCGTCGCGACGCCAGGAAATCACTGACGTTTATCGAACCTATTAAATACGGACCGTTGCAAACTTCTAACCGCTACCATCTGTACATCGAAGTTTCCTTCTTACAGTACAAAGTTGTTGTTTATGGCTTCCGTTACCGAGTTCGAGTTAAGACATTGCACGAATGATTAATAAAAGGACGTTAACGTCTTGCTAGGAAAAACGTGATTAAAGCTATAAAAATTGTGGTCTTGCAGATGAGTGAAGCGTGGAAAAAGTGGTGGAGGAAGCCAAAAACTCAAGTGAGATGCACTAAGTCTAACGTACGAGAAAAAGGAAACTTTCATCCCATGTCGTAGAACCTTTCCCACATCATGCAATAAATCTTTCCCTAATCGTTTTTCATTTTATCATAAATTTTATGTGATTTTTGAGATAGAATTAAAAAATTAAGGCACATAGTCTGAACTGATTCATTTGCTAGCAAAAAGTAAATATTGAATCAGTTATTCTAGGTGGGCAGAGCCTCTGTATTTAACTACAGTATTTTTTTAACTGTAGTGTTTGTATGAGTTGCTACATATTGGGGTTAAGGGTATTAATGAAAATTTATTATGTCATGTGACATCACCAGTGTCAATTTTGACCAATAAGAAGCATTCATGTCATATCTTGCACACGACACAAGCTCTACATACTGTTGAATTAGTCCTTAATATATATTTTTGTTCATTACAATCCAAAACATATAAACCATTGGAATTATTTTCATCTGGTCATGCCATATAAAAATAAAATTTCTTTAATATAATATGGAGCTGCCTTGTGGCACAGTGGTTAGTGAGACAAATGTTGTGTCACTTGGTAGATCTAGCGTATCGAACTATATAGATCTGAAGGACTCATTGCTGTGGAATGGCCTAGGAAACCACCTCTACTATACACTGTACCTGGCGAATCCCTTACAAGAGAATCCCATCAATAGGGAAGGCGTCACAGTGTTTTTTTAATGTAATATAATTTAATCGTTGATATATAACTATGTACAATAGGAGAGTGGACTCTAATTAGATATGTTTTTACAATAATAAGCTCAATTGGCTACATTAAGGTTCTCCACACTGGTTCTAATTCCTCTAATGATCTGGTTTATTGTATTAATTAGTTGAATTTCTTTTGATATTCTTGTTGAATATTTGTACTTGTGGTGTTCTTGTTATCGGGTGACCCAGATGCGATTATAGCTTACGGCCCAGTGGCCTCAGAAACTGCAAACAGCCATGGATATTGTACGATGGTGGAGGCTCATCCATCACGATGTGGTCAGCCAAGTGCGGCCAATGATGTCCTTACACAAAAGGCACTGAAAAATTTAACATCAGATAGATGTTCTGTCACAATGCCTCGCCTTTCTCAAAGGGAGAGGAGGATTTTGTATAATTTAAAGAGTGAGCCTTATACAGGGTGGACTTGAATTAGCTGAGAATATTTAGGGGGTAGTAGGGTATCCTAAAACTTCATGCTATTGGAATCAAGTCTGTGCCATCATCTTGGAATCAGCTCTTTCTGTGAAATACGCAGTAGAGGCTGACGCGTGTGTATTGTGTCTATTAAATACTTTTATTTATTTTGTTTTACTTATTTTGCGACACCTTAGCACCCCCTAAAATATTCTCAGTTTGTTCAAGCTCACCCTGTATAGAGCTAACGCGATTTAAATAACAGTCGTATTCAGCAAAATGCATACATGTTAGCTGTCACTCTTACTCAAGTAAATGATATATCAAAATGGATGATTTCACCTGTCACTATCAACGTGACAGCTGGATTACTTGATATTGACAGCTGTCACTAGCAAATTAAATTATTCCAGCTGTCAAAATCGATGTTGACATATCATTTACATGGAAGAGTGACAACTATCATGTACGAATGTTACTGGATACGACTGTAATATCAGTATTGTCAACCACAAATAGTTAGCATACGTTTTCAGTTATAATTAAAGCTTTTATGAATAAAACGTTTTGTCAAGCACTCAATTATTTCTGGCTTTTAGTAGTATGTAGTTTTAAATGCGAAAGATATTGAAAATGAAAAATTAACGAGCCTTTTGAAAGTCAACTGGTTGTCAAGCAAAATTATATCGGTCGAAAATAAATTCCCCTCTTGTTTCGTATCGACAGTTTTGACAGTGACGTACATGTTTTTATTTTATTTTCAACCGGATTTCAGATGCGCTCTCTGAAAAAGACCTCTTGTCATTCTTTCTCAATCACTGGATTTTCACAGGAAGGATTTACATGGCGTGTTTGGGATCACTATTAAATAATGAATTACAGTTTTAAAATACTATAAAATAAAATATTATCTCTCAGAAAAAATATATATAAATTTACCCTTCCTACCTAAATCGTCAGGTTGTTTGATAACGCAAAGCTACTTGATTTTCGTCTTTGACTTGCTAATGAGAATCAAATATTTACACTTGGAGTTCAGATTTTCAGCACGAATAGAACGATATTTTTAAATTTATCAATATAAGTTGAAACATAATCTTCAATTAATTGAGTTACTAGTTTCAAATATTTAATTGATATTTTCTCAACTAGCTCTTTAGTAATTAAATTATACATCCGACATATTTATATTTTATAAACTTTATAAAGAATATTTTTTTCTTTGGCGTTTTAATTGATCTGTAATCTATTTTTATTATCCTTGTAGTTCAAAAGTTTAAATTATATCACTGGTCACCAATTGTTATTGAAATTAATGAATTAGTCTTTAATTCGTAATATATTTAACTACTAAATACTACCTATTTTCCGATAGGGCTTACCATACTAATTATTACCGCAGAGCAATATTAACGAATTTCCTATACGTAATTGTAAATTATTCGAGTATAATTAAAACCGCGAAGTGATGCGGATGCGTTTACAGCAAACATCCGAAATGTCACGTCCAATATAGCCTCAAAATACTGAACACAGCCATAAATTATTATGTCATATCAGGCTTACCATTTAAAATAAACCATCTCCATTATTCAGCTACTGAAAAGTAAGCCTCAGTTATTTATTTCTCATTTTATAAACCCAATACAAAATGTGTTATGCACATATCTAGTGTATTTAAATATGATTGTTTGTATTAAACTATTACAGTCACACCATCTTTATAAAAATTAAATATCGTATTGCATATATTTGCATATATTGCATATATTCGTGCAATTTCATGTAAACCCGTGTTTTGTTGCACTCTTCTCTCCTATTCGATAAAGGCATATGTGGGTCTCTCTCACTCAACACATTTCTAGTGATCTCTAAGAGTGGCTATGACAATACTTTGGCGGCGGCCTTCATGCATTTATAATTATTAAAACACATTATTTAAACATCTTAAAGAAATAGTCTTTGGTAAAAACTGAGCGTAGATGTATTTGAGTGTATGTTTGAGTCCATATGACATGTAGTAACAATGCATTTACCCATTTTACTGTGAAATATAACTGAAGATATGAAGAGAGATGTTTACAGTATAATGTTTGCCAGCTAACTGGTGTTAATGGTAACTTGACCCACTAAAACTAAACACGCATTTAGCCACTCATCCGATATCTTATGTTTGTATCTATGAGTTACACAAAGGCGCCTCTTTCCGACTTCATTACAATCCGGACAATTAAAGTTAACAAACGAATATTTTTTTCATTCGATCAAGATTTGAGCGCATAAACACAGTATTAAAAGCAAGTCTGTTGAAATTGAACGTAAATAATTTATTAATCGGTGTAATAAATATAAATTATACATAGATATATAAAAAGCTGTCGATTTATTTATGGAATTGTTTTTCATTGTCTTTCTATATGTATATTGGAATTGTGGGAAATTCCACAATGATATTAAAATCAACAGTTAGTTACGCTTTGACCAAGTCGTTTATTACTAAGTTAACGCCATCGTGTGGCTCGCAAAAGGAAAACTTCCTCGAATAAAATTAACACTTTGTCTGTGCCTAAGAATTATTTTTAATAATAGTAATTTACTTAAAATTGTATTGCAAATTGACAAATCTATTTCCGTTTAATTAGGAAATGTTAGAGGTTTGTGTTTATTGGCTGGGAAGTAACCGAGAAACAATATAATATGCTTTCAGTAAATCAAAAAACACTCAAGTTTGAGAAAACAGCACATTTTTTTGTAAAAGTAAACCGAAAGCTTATCGATACGCTTTGATTACTTTCTTTTTTTCCGCCATGTCATAAATATGTATGCCGAAATGAATAATACATTATGCAAATTCCAACTAAAAACAAAATAATTTCAACTTGCAAATGCGCTGTATATTAAATTTATTTTTTATACAACCCGTCGTTTATTTTGCGGTGGTTGAAGGTTTGCGAAAAACTTTCATTAAAATGGACTGGCCTTTCTTTGTTTCAGTCTTAATTTATAATCAACTACTTACCTGACGAAAAATAACATCAAAGGGTTTTTAAATATTATTTTTCCTTGATTATATTTCCTTGAGTATAATATTTTAGAAAAAAATAATATTTTTTAATAATTATGTTATATGTATATTAATGGACAATTATTTTATGTCACATTCTTAGAAATTTAGTTAATGGTCTGTAGCATATAATTAATGTTATATTTTGGAAAAATATTGTAGGTCTTAAAAGGACCAACTAAATGTTTCAGCAAATTTAAAATACATAATAATACAGGGTGGACTTGAATTAACTGAGAAAATTTTAGGGGGTAGTATGATATTGCAAGAATAAGGGAAGAAAAAAAAAATAGTGGTGCTTTTGGAATCAACTTTTGGGTCACCATGGAATAATATGTTTCTGTGAAGTACACAATAGTGATGGAAATATAATTAATATTTTTTTCGCTTATATTTACGATGCCTTACCACCCCTTAAAATATTCCCCCCAGTTAATTTAAGTCCAACCTGTATAATATAATATTGTATCTCATAGAAATCAAACTAAAATCTATCGAAACAAAGAAATCTTAATGTTAGTATAAATGCACCTTTTTTATTTGTTAATATAATTGTTTAATGTTTATATTTCTATCGTTCTGTTCGTTAGATGAACCCACTACACCTGACCTATGGACTTTAAATACTTGTATTGGGGTTGTAAAATAAAGACATAAATATCGGTAGTTATTTGTAATAGTAGTAAACATGTGGTACAGGAAGGTGATGTCCTATCCTCGATATGGTGAATTTATGGTATTGGCTTTGGTGTGTCATGTTGTTTTTATTTCGCCTTACACCCGTATTTCATTCCCTATTTATTGCCATTATTTCACACTCTTCTAAATAAATACAGTTTATTAACATTGCATCAGATTAAAGTTTAATTAAACAAGGCTTTTTATTGAGAATGTTTGAACAATAGGAAATAATAATCGAAATACAAAAACGTTACCCTAAAACAAAAAGATTGTTATCTCTTTAAGCGGCCTAGGATTATAATATTCACAATGTGCTATTTATGTTTGATATTACTCTATTGTAATATGAAAAGGGTTGAGAGATTATCCGTTTGTTGGATCTTTCCTTCATCTATGAATATATCCTATCAACCTTATTACGTTATACAAATGGTTTGATAATATATTTTGTTTCAATCATTTATGATTTGCCATTAGTAATTTTTTGATACACATAAAATATTAAATATAAAAGTAATAATTGAAGTCTTGGAATGTAGTACACTCAAAATGTTTCATATGAGTATAATAAATAGACTTCGTAAGATTTAACAATGTATTTACCAGGACTTGGCTAAGTCACAAACACTGCTTAAGATTTATTATCATACTCTTGGGTTATATGAATTTTCATACTTTATTATACAATTATGGTTAAATTGTATCTCGAGAGAGACTTTTATAAGAATTTAATTTCAGAAATTATCTGGGATGATTTTGATTTTGATAAGCGAGTAAATCAGACGTCAAAAAGAGATGATTTCTTACTATTGGGGTTAGAATTGCAATAATCCGGCATATTACACAAATTTATTTATTTTCGCCCCAAGGAGCTTTTTTGAGAAGGTTTTTTATACACAACAACGTTTTATTGGCTGTCGTTGATCTTAACTATTACTAGTTACACAGGTCAACAACAGAGCGGCTCTGCCCGACTTATTTTATTTATATTATTGCCGATATTTATTAATATTTTATAAGCAATATAATGCAATTAGCAATTTCTCAAGCAATATATCTTATACATATGGTTAGATAAATTATTACATTATTTAAAAAAAAAAACTATAAATTTTTACACAACAACGTGTTAATTCATTATCTGTCGGTACTTTTACTAGTTAAACGGGTCTTAATGGTGGGTATTACTTAACCTACCTTAAAATCCAGGAAATCATAGCAAACCTGGATCAAGACGATCGATCGATCGGTATAACCGATCAAATCAATATTTATTTTTTTTGACTTGTGTGGGATTTGAACCCATGACCACAGTATTTGTAACAACGCGTCTTGGGAATGCTGCGCTCCTGTTTGGGATGTTATTTTTCAAGTGGAAATTCCAGTACAAGCTTTTTCAATGTAAATATGTTGTAGTATTGGTATTGCAATTATTTGAGATATAGAAATAGTATCGAGCTAGTGAGAAAATATTATCAGAGTCGCTTGTTGATGGGGTGGATATTGGCTGTTTCCCATCAATCATCTTGCAAACAATGGGGAGTCCCCTTTGAATCCTTGACCCGGTTTTACCGTATCCAGGCTCAGTGCCAGCTCTACTAGACATACGTCGCCTCTTTGCCAAAGGGATTCGTTATGGTAATAGTATAAATGCGAAACTAAAATCTGCCCCCCTCAAGTACACAGCTAAAGCCTTTTTTCAATAAGGCAGATGACCACAGAATACATAAAAAATATTTGAATTGAATACATCAATAAATAATACAGTCTCAAATTGATATAATACAGAAAAAATATTAATATCAATTTGCGGTTAACAAAATTACAAATATACAATTTGTCCAATTTTGTTTTTTTTTTACTTTTTTGTGTGTTAAAATTTTTCATCATGGTTGCTTTAATTTATATCGAGGGTATACTGCCAAAATGCACTATTCACAATTCGATTTTTTGTGATAATGGCGAATTAGTGGGAAAAAAAGTCACAGTCTTAACAGCACCATAAATTTATGGAATATTTGAATAATTTACAATGTGGTATAAGTCAATGACCTCTTTTATCTTTCCAAATATAACACAATTATAAAAAATACCTCTATTTTAACTAGCAGAACTAACCTATATGAACTAAAAATGTAAATTTGACTTAGTTACTTTTTCTCCCCCGAAATATTGATGATACGACTAAGTGCGTTTTGGCAGTAGATAAAGTAATAAAAAACATATACAAAACTCAAAATATGACTTAATACATTTTAGCAGTATACCCTAGATATAATATGTATCTATATTATTATTATTATTATAAACTCGTTGTTTCGAAAACCGCGGTTATGGGATCAAATCTTATTCGAATTAAAAAAATGCTTCTTTCGGCTATTGCGACTAGAATATTGGAAATAATATTAATAAAATTTCGATCGATCATCTCGATTCAGGTATACTCTGATTAACTGTATTATATAAGGCAATAATTATCTCATTATAACAATTCGTGGGACTCGAACCTGCGTCTTCTGGGTTGCGCTTAGTTATTGGATTATTGAGCTAACAAGACAGTTGGTATAGTATAGTAATAATGAATTACTGAAAACTATAACCCATAATAGCGAATATTTAAAAAAAATCAACAATCAAACTATAAAATAATAATCATGTTGGCATAGCTTATTGGTAAATTTTATCTTCAAATCAGCCTAAACAATAATGATCGCAAATAAAGTTTCGCCTATTATTAATATGTCTGATACTCCAAGAACCCAAATATTTCGGAAAGCACTTAACAAATAGATCTGGGAGAAGACTAAATGGATATAAGATTATCGAGAAAAACGTGTCAATAAAATAATAGATGTGTATTGTGTGTAGTTTTGATGTAATCGAATATCGTTGGGTCGTTGACGAATGGTTGTGGTGAAGTTAAATCGATTACCATTGTTCCGATTCAATTTGTCTGATAATAAATAAAAAAATATTGTTAGTGTGTTTATTATGTTTTTTTTAATAATTATATTTTAAGTGATGTTTTTATAAACAAAATTAACAAAGATGGATGAATTTCGTATGAATAAATATTATAGAATTAACATTTTTTTTCTGATTACATATGAAATTTAATTCGGTAATTTGCATGTCAGATAATCTCTGAAAAAACATATTGAATTAGGGAGCGTGGCGATGTTTTAACTAAACTGGGATTCAAATCCACTTTTACGCGGTTATCCCTATTTTAAAGAATTATTTTATGTCATAATTAACAAATATACATATGATACGGTTTAAGATGGTGCTTTTCATATTTATGCACCTTTTTTAACTTCTTAGTGTTTTAATTGATTTCGTCTTTACTTATTTATTATACATATATGTATCTATATTATTATTGTAAAACTACCAGAATATAAGGGGGCGTTGTTACAATGGTCATTGGTTCAAATATCTTTCGAATTAAAAAAAATGATTATCTCGGCTATTCCATTAGAATATTGGAAATAATATTAATAAAATTCCGATCGATTGTCTCGATTCAGGTTTACTCTGATTTCCTGTATTCTAAGGTAATCTTTCAGTGACCCGTGTAACTAGTAATACTTAAGATCACCGACAGACAATTAATTAACACGTTCTTGTGTATAAGAAATCAAAATTTATAAAAATCTCAAATCAATCAAAATATCACCAATAAGTTAAATTCAATCAAACCACTAATAAAAAAGTCTCCCGAGCGTATGTGTATGTATCATACATATATTGAAAATGTGGAAAATTGATGAAAAAACCTTAATTCTGTACCTTAACCATACCAATAAACACTTCAGAAATTTGGCTCTCAAGTAGAGATATGTATTCTAAATATTTTCAATATTGAAATACTTATTGACTGTTTTATTTCAGGAATAAAAACGGAGTATCACACAATGGGCGCTACTCGTTCGTGACGCCATGCAAGGATGAAATTCCTGCCGGGTCTCATGTGGATTCTCCTTTCAATATTATCAGGTAAGCCCACATTTAAACTACGACAGTAAAATCCTATTTTCATTGCGGATTTTATTATAACTTTTGATTGACGTGTAAATTAAAAATCATCACACATGGCCTATTAAAAGCAAATTTATTTGCAGCGAAATTCCCCCGTGTGCATAACTATCAAAATTGTAAATTTTAATTCAAACTGAAAAGCCAATTTGAAATCCCTCTCAAATTGATTGGCCGATGAAAAGCGATCAGGATTAAATGTAATTAATAACCAAATATATATTTTTTACGACAAATTGTCGTAATATAAATATGCCGAAAGTTATTTATTTTATGGATATGTCGATTTCACGCTAGATTGGGTACAGAATACAATTTCCTTCAATAATTGTGTGTTATCTGTCGTTATCCCTTTTTGTATACGATTTCCTAAATGATTTATTTGTTATATGTGTATAAAAATACACACTATGAATAAAATGATCGTATAGTGCAGAATATCAAATCATTTCTACATAGGAAATATTAGTAATAAATCAACAACAAAAATATTTTGCAAGAAATATGAATCAATAAAATCATTTGATTATTATTATTATTATGCTTTAATAAATATAAAACTTCTATTTAATTGAAACTGAAATTTTTTTATGTAATGCCAGTACGATTATAAAAAAATACTAAAACGAGCCTAAGCATTTTTTTGTATAAAAAAAATCTATTAATAATAAAATAATTTATTATAACAGCTTGAGAATCTTCGGTTTTATTAATGAGTGAATATATGGTGTCATTAGAAAATAACAAAAACAACTTTATGATATCATCGCATTAGTTCAAGTTCAAGGTGAAGTTTAATTTCGAATCCGTCAACAAGGTATTGATGTTTACTTGCAATAAGCGCATTTTGGGTGAAATTACGCTATACCGTACTTTGTTTACATATTCAAATCAGGCGGTCAATCACCTAATAAGTAAATACGCAAGACTCTCAAACTTTTTAAAATAATAATTAAAAATTGAAAAGTTTAAATAGCCGACTTATTCAATGAACCATTCCTTATATTTAATTATTTTAAGTTCAATAAATGACATGTTGTATATAAGTGTGGTTGGCTTGAAAATACTAAATAAAAGCTATACTTAATTACTAATGTATACTGGCTCAAATTCTAAACTTGTATATTTTGGTCTATCGAATATCTGAAATTGTGTAGCTAGTCTGGGAAACCATATTAAAAATAACCCGACGATATGAGCTGTGAAAAGGAAAAATGATTATAATTTTTAGATATTTCGGTGTTTTCTTAGATATAAAGCCACGTGTTTTGCAGTGAAATATGTAATTAGTTTTACGAGACACGTGGACAAACATCCAATTAAACAATACCAGTCAACACTTTATTCGATATCGAATCGATGCCAGTCACGTTGTACAAATTGTTTTCATAATTGAAGCAATATGTTGCATAAATATAAAAGTTCATCATAAAAGAACCGTTCATTATTTTTAAATACAACTTCAAGTCACATTGTATCAAAACGTGTCAGATTTCATACAAAGATTTCTCAATTTCCTTTTAATATAACACTGTGTGAACAAAAACTAATTATTTCAATTTCCTTTGACGATGGCTTCAAACGAGATATAAACTCATCTGGGAGTTGAAATGTATTGTATTATTGCAGTATGTATATTGAATGTGTAAGTTGACAATAACATCTGCATCAAAATGGCTAGGATTCCATCAAAACTTATATGATTTCAGTAGTTTTTAAGCGTAATCATAAAATCAAACATCAAAAAGTAAAAAAAAATATTATATGAATTTAGTTTGGGGTAGAATGAGAACAATGTATTGATAACGATTGAATGCTCATTTAATTAACTAATTTTTCAAATAGAAGATGTAATATTGTATATATTTTAATTTCCGAAAGAAAGTTTCATCTAAGATTGTTGATTGATTATATTTTGCACTTAACTCTTTCACTCCTGAAATCATAGATATTAGATATCGCATTGCATTTAATGAAGTCGTGTCAATTTCGTGAAGTCCTTGTATTGTTGCACTCTTCTCTCCTATTCGATAAAGGCATAAGTGTGTCTCCCTCAATCAACACGTTTCTAGTCATCACTGAGAGTGGATGTAACAATACGCGTGGCGATTTAAACCCAATAATATTTTCAATATCTTAAGGAAGTAGTCTTTGGTAAAAAGTGAGCCTAGATGTATTTGAGTGTATGTTTGAGTCCATATGACATGTAGTAACAATGCATTTACCCATTTTACTTTAAAATATAACTGAAGATATGGAGAGAGATGTTTACAGTATAATGTTTGCCAAGTAACTCATGTTTTTGGCCACTTGATCCACTTGAACTAACCACGTATTTAGCCACTCATGCGATATCTTATGTTTATATCTATGGCTGAAATATTTTATCTACGTGGCTGACATTTATTAATTTAAATTATTATTATTATTATAAAGGCTCAAATTATAGATAGTATTTATATAATATTCATTATATTAAATCAAATTTAATCCTGCCATTACTTTAATTATCAATGTATTGCCAAATCCAGTTTTTTTTCAAATTATCTCTATAACGGATTTTTATTATGAACATTCATTTAATTGTCCTTCATTTTGATTTAAAAACAT
This sequence comes from Agraylea sexmaculata, assembly GCA_022606485.1. Taxonomy (NCBI): domain Eukaryota; kingdom Metazoa; phylum Arthropoda; class Insecta; order Trichoptera; family Hydroptilidae; genus Agraylea; species Agraylea sexmaculata. The sequence continues at coordinate 3,951 of JAGTTH010003873.1, read as the reverse complement.
GATGGTTCCATATAATATGTAGGTACCTAAGAAGATGTACGTTTTTTTACTTTTATTTTGGTTCTTAGACCTTCGTTTGTTTTATTAAATTTATAAGATGTTAATTTTGTAAATAATTTATTTAGATTCAATGTATATATTCTGAACTGATTGCAAGTAAATCAAGCATGTTATGTTTCAAAGCGCACTTTCCCGTTTTTAGATCATAAATAATTGAATTTCACTAAATTCAATTCAACACTTTGAGAGTGTTTTAGATATTCGCTGTAGTTATTTTAGTATAACTTAATAATTATATTTAGATGTGTTAAGTTAGTCTCAGAGGATGCAACTTGTAGAATATGTAATTGGGCATAAGACAGCACAGTTGGGGCTGGTTCATAGCTTTACTTACTACATGGAAGAAACAACCGAGATTGCACTCTCTTGAGATTTACAACTACATTTCACCGTTAATGTTGTGTAATATTCATTAGACTAATAGATTATACATTATTAAATACCCGCATTTGTCTTGAACTCATAAACGAGACGGTTTCTTTGTTAGGCGCATCGTAGCTCTGTTGTGTGTTTAATTAGATTGTATTAAATGAACAGTAAATTTGCACAGTTCCTTTTACCATAAAATGCATTCCGTTCTTCGGTTGTTCCATTTAAGTTACCGTAGTATCGCTTCAGTCTCAGCTGTTCCATTCAAGTAGCTAATATCTGTAAATAGTAAAATGTATAATAATTTTTGTTTAATATAAAGTTTTTGTGAATGAAGAATTTATGATCGTAGTTTATCTTTCATTATTTTTCTTCATCGTCGCAAAAGAGAGAAATTACCTCATATTTATGCAGAGCATTAGTTTTCCTTTGTTGAAACTGCAAAACGGAAAGAAGTCGGGTCGTTTGTTGCACACTGTTTAAGGATGCATGGCGTTTGCAAATTTTAACGAATTTTTTTCAAAGCCTGTTTGAATCCAGATAAGAGAAAGACAGAATACCGCTTAGAATTCATTTAAGTGGTTGAGTTAAAAAAAAAAAAACAAATCACCGCTACTAAAAATATGAAAGAGCATGCTATCCTTTGTTGTTTCAGTCTTAGAGTGGCGAGACTAGATAAAATTGAACCCGACTGGCTTTTTATTGCACCGGGGAAAGAACAGCAGATGTTGCCTCTCTGAAGATTTCAGCTATATGGTACAAATGTATGTGTTAGAGGGAAAATGCTGGAAAAAGTTCCAAATTGTCGTAAACGGGGCGGGGAATTGTGTCATTAGGAGAACGTGGTAAAAAGATGATGAAGGACGATGCGCTCGTTACCTATCTTTATGATTCTTACAGCTTGGTTATCTTACACATTTAATTCAATACTTGTAACAAATATTATATTATGAAAAAATACATCATTTGGGTGTATTACGAATTTAATTTAATACTTGTAATAGATATTATATGATAAAACATTTGCGTGTTCAGAATAATGATTTAATACCATCCGTCAACTCTTGCGGAAAGTCGGCAACAAAATACGCTTCGTTACATAAATATTTTTTGGGTCTATCCTCAGGGGATCAGTGCCGCTTTCAATTTCAGTTTCAGACGGATTGATGATGAGGTTCCGGGAATATAAATTAATGTTTCATATTTGCATATATGTTTCAACATACATACAGTCTGGCGGTTTTGCGAATGGGAAAACAATTCGATTTAAAAAGGTTCAACTTTAACCCACGAAACTACAAAAAAATGACACCCAAAACGATCTCGTGAATTTTTTATAAAAATCAATGTGTGTTTCTATTCAAATTCGTTGTTATAGCTGATTGGGTACCTTTTGGGAATATTTTAAATAAGGACAGTCTATATTAAAATAAGTTTTTTAATGATTAATTTAAGAATTAAACTAAATTCAATCAACCATATTATCAAAATAAATAAACCATTAACATTATTGTAAAATCTTTGACATGATATATGAACTGATAAAAGTGTTGCCTATATAAAAAATAATAATTAAATAGTATAAATAACTTTTAATTTTAACCGTTCTAACATACGAATTTATTTATACTGACAATATATTTCACTTTGAGAGAATGTTTAAAGATATTACTGTTATTTTTTTTACATATTAATACATATAATATTATTATATCATACTGCAGTACCACTAGAGCATTACGGGGGATCCCTAGTCACCGTGATGATAGTGCAGCACTCGTCAGTTATATTTTACATATTCTAGTAGTACTTACCTTATACATAATTATACCTTATAATATTTACTGTTTTTTAATTTTACTTGGTATCTCGCTTTAAAGTACTGTCATAATATGGCTTTTTATTTTATTTTGATGGTCGTGCATAATTTTAATTCATATATTTTTTATTCATATTCACTCGGATTCTATGCGTTGTTTACACAAAGCTGCTTAACTCATGGTGTACTTACAAGGCCTAGGTTGTAAATATGATATATTTTTTATGAAATTGAAAACTTATCATGTGGAGTGAGTATTTAAATCAATGCACATTCAAAGGATTGACATACTGGTTGAGTTTTAGCATTATGTTAATATGTTAAAAGTAATTTATTTAAAGTTGTGTTTGCGAAGGTGACTCGAAGGAAACATGGTGATGGGGTAAGTTTAGTTGATATATTGCTAATGATTGTAGCGTGTAGAGAAGACCATTAAGATAGGTTATCAATCTTGAATGTCCGTTCAATGAAGCGATACTTGTGTATATTGGGTATGCGGAACGATCAATCGGTCATTAGAGCCTTTTGCAGGAGGTACTGTTTCAGGTGGGTATTAATCCACAACCTTGTATATATTATATATTATATAATATGTTTCAGGAGTGACAAACATTTCAAGATAAGCTCCATGAACAGTGCACCAGCATGTGCACTTTGCTCATCATTCATATTACATTGAATATCTAGGTTATCCTATAATGACTAGGGTAAATTAATTAATATGATTATTCATACAATATTGAATGCATTGCTTCAAATGAGCTTATATTTATAAAATGTGGACTTAAAATAACTGAGAATACTTTAATGGGTGGTACGGTTACGCAAGATTGTTTTTTTTTATTAATAAAAAAATACTTATAATGTTTTGTGTCTATTAGATAGTTTTATTTATTTTGTTCACTATCATTCTTAATTTTTAATCAATAATAAAAATATAATTTTTTTTTTTTCCAATTCCCCACTACCCCTTTAAATATTCTCAGTTAAGTCCAACATGTATAATATAATATTGTGTTTCATAGAAATCAAACTATCTAAAATGTATCAAAAGTAAATAATCTTGATGTTAGTATAAATTCACCCTTTTTTTGTTAATATAATTGTTTATTGTTTATATTTATATCGTTATGTTCGTTCAATGAAACCACTACACTTGATCTATGGACGTTTCTAAAATACTTGTATTGGGGTTGTGAAATAAAGACGGTATTATCGGTAGTTATTTGTAAAATGTAGTTAAACACGTGGTACAAGAAAGTATAAGTATTATGTCTGTTCTACGTAATTAATATTATTAATTAGTAATAAAAATATTCAATATTTTGTTTCGCTTATATTTGCGATACTCTACCACCCCCTAAAATATAATAAGTCCATCCTGTATATATAGGTGTTAATTATACTTTCAAAAGAAGTCAAAAGCACTGGGATTCTGCTTTTACTGCTCGTACTATTTATCTGTCACTTGTCGATCTTTTTAATAACATTATAGCGTCTTTCACTTAATATGGTGAAGTTTATTGATATATTCAAAATTATATGCCACTATGTATACAATTAAAATGTTTTTGTAAGAAAATTTTTTCGTTCCTCTCGAGTGTTGGATTATCTTACGGAGTATATGTATAGTATGCGCATGCAGTAGTGTCGACCACGTTCCAATGTATGAATATAATACGCATGAAAATTCTACAAATATA